>JAVQKC010157518.1:0-12934 GCA_036025475.1 Philypnodon macrostomus
AAGCAGAAAAGCAAAGGCAGAAAAAATACCCCCCCCCCAAAAAAAAAAAAAAATGAGTTTCATAATTGCCTTTGAAAGACTATTGAAAGAATCGTTTTTGTAGCCAGACTTCAAACCCATGGTAAAAATGGAAAGTGTGTTTCGTCAGTTAAATGCTGGTCAGGACTCTTGAGACTATCTCACCTCGACAACGCTTCAGGTTTAACACAAAAAGATCGCTTCACTTTCTCCCAGATTTAACTTGACAAACAGGCACTCTCTGATGGGTGGAGTTGGGCTTCAGTAGTCAGTTAATCTCTTTGCTGTTGCCAATGGGAAAGATAGAATGCACTGATTTCTACACACGCCAATGAAGAAAGTCTAGTTGTAGCCTAGTTCTGTATTTATTTGCTCAAAACTGCCGTACGGAGAGAGGGCCAAGATCGGATTCCAAATGTGCCATCTTAATACTTCAGAGAGACAGAAATATGGTGCGAACGGGATATATGGGCGGAGCAGGGAAAAGGCGGGATTTATGGTGGTAAAAGGGACAGCGGAAGACGGATCGGGAGAAGTGGGGATAAATGGGAAAGTAGATGAGAACGAGATGGATGGGAGGGGGGGAGGGAGGAGGAGGGGGGGGGCAAAGGGTACGAGCGACAGATTGATAAAGGTAAAGGCGAAGGAGGAATTGATCTTGTGGCGAGAATGCCCCCCAGAGGATGAAGCTCCGAGAATATACCAATGGATTTTGCTCTGCGCAGAAGAAGAGGGTCGAAAAAAGCTGGAAAATCAAAATGGGATGTTTTGTTGTGTTTTATCACAAACTATAGGAAACAATGCATACACGCACACTCTGTTGGTACATTTTTTTGTTTAGTTTGGGAGTGCCCAGGTGTGTACAAATATGTCTGTCCTCGCTTTTACACACTAATATTCCTTCACCTGTGGTCTTATTGCTGGATGATATGTCCCAACTTAAGAAGACAACACAAGAAAAAGTCTTCCTGTCCGGTCTAACTGCTGCCAAGAAGATGGTTGCAATGAAGTGGAAACCCCCACATTCTCCGTCTTACCGCCAGTGGGTGCATTTTTAAAGTTGTCTACCGCACGTGTACATAATGCTAAGGAAGAAACTATCATTCTCTGGACTCAAGCAGTGGTTGATCTCAAAAAGTCTATTGATATATGACTATCTTTAATTATGTGTTGGCAAATTTGAGTCATGTTTCACTAGTGTGCAGATGTAATACATTAATAGGTGTCCTGGGCCTGTGTATGTTTGTTCTGTATGTGTTTTTGTTATGTTGCAAAAATACAAAATAAATACAAACTTGGTCAGATTTTTAATATAACTGTAACCCGTTTTACATGCCAAACAACAAGTCTTCATAAGCTTTGAGGTCTGCATGTAATGCTATAAGATTTAAACGCAAGGGTTGTGTCATTTATCTGCAGAATACTGTCCCACACTAGCTACTGAAAGTGGTTGAATCCAGAAATATATTGCAATGCATTATTACAGGTTGGGGTCTGAATTTTTTCCCCATAAAATATTATTATGGATTTATAGACAAACGTACATACATAATGTGTACATATGTTTTTTACCTGCAGTTGTTACTGTACATTGTGCTGGCCCTGTCATTATCTGGTTTGGTCTCCATTAATAATCAGTTTGATTTGAGTGTGTCACTTCAGCAATCAGTCTTTATTGTTTCAGAGAATAATAATTATCAATACGCTTTCCTCTTGCTCACCCTTTTAGATTGTTTAACCATATTTTAAAAAATACCAACAAACTGAGTTCATATAAATTTGTCAGAAAAACTAAAGACACTGAGCAATAACATTGTCCAAATGCTTTGGTATTCAGGTCAGAAAATATATGTGCAAAATGACATGGTGTGCTTTTGTGTTGAATGCCTTTAGTAACCATTTTCTCCAAAGTGATGTAAACCTCAGAAATCTGTGCTACACTTTGCTTCAGGTTTTTATTGAAATAACTCAATAGCTCTCAGATTCTCACAGCTCCTTCACCAGTCCGCATCCACATTTCTGTTCCCTGTCCTAGCAGATGCAACCTTAGACGTCGCCTTTTCTCTCAGAGGCAGATGTGAAAATACAGTCCCAGTCCCCAAAGCTGAACTAAACTCGACTTGTATCTGGTACTACAAGCTACTACTGTCCTTCCCTTTGGTCTGGTTCCTGAAAGAAATCTTGAGGGAGGGGTTTTTGTTATGGTTGCATGCGGGCAGACAAACGAGGACTGATCCAAATCTTCAGTGTTGTTTCTGTTTTTTCTTAGTGCCTATTTTGTGCTGGTGACAATCATTTGTGGCTTTTGCGGTGGCAGACCAAAAAATATGCCAGAACTCTGCATAAACTGAACCTGCCACATTTGGTTTGCCAAATACCACCAAGAAGTCACAAAAAGAGAAAGAACATTATGCCATCTTCTCCTGCACCTTTGTGGTGCTTGGCAATCAGATTTGTCTAGTTATCTTATTCTCATTCACTTCATTTAGAATCCATTCCTGTACATATTAGTGCGTAACAGAACCTGAAAATAAAAATACATAATCGGATAAACAGATACCCACCCTCCCACTCCCACCCACTACGCACGGCTCTTAATACAATCAGCCACTAACATTTCATATACACATGCATACTCACACACTCATACACACTCTTACACTCCTACACACACACATTTAGGGTCAGCACCTTTTCAAGATGTCCATAAAGATGATTCTAGATTTGTCTTCTCCAGTATAGTCTAGTTATGTTTAGTCTTGTCTACTTGTACAAGCAACTCACTGCTGCTTTAAGAGTCTATGAATATCCTTCCCAACAACCACTCTAACCTTAGTCACCACAAAGTATACTTTACTTTTGCTTGCAAGTCCAATTTGCTCCATCACAGTTCAAACTACATCTTCATCTCTTGTCGCAGAGTTGGCAATATGGCAGTCCCAGCAATTCCCAGTCTCCAAAGCTACAGTAGACTTGAAAGTGGTGTTCTAGCTTTTGAAAGGTGGGTTGGTGGGTTTGCGGGTGGTCTAGCGGGTATTTGGGTGGGCTGGTGGGGCTGGCGGTCTCGTGGGCAGTGAGGGTAATGTAAGCTGTTCAACAAACTGGCGAGGAGTGGCTGGAGAGCTGCTCTTCATATACTCAGATTGATTGCAGACTTATTCCAGGTGAGTTCTCAGCAATTAGGTGTGTTGAGACTCACACACACAAGGGAGGGGGAGGGGGAGAGACAGAAAGCTGCTGCTGCCCTTGACATAAAAGACATACAGTACGAGCACTAGTCTGCCATATTCAATTTCATAACATTACATTCTGCCTGTGCTTATCTCCTCACATTCTTAGAAACCAGAGCTTATTTTGTGCCAGAGACAGCCATTAGTCAAACTGTCCATTTGCTTCCCACATGTTTTTACCCTGTTGCATTCAAAGCAGATGCAACCCATAAATGAAAACCAAAAACTCAAAACTGCCAAAAACCGCCTTACTTGTTACTTTAGTAACTACAAAGTTCACCTCTTGTCACAGAGCTGGTATCGTGAGAGCAAAGTCGCAGTCTACAAGCTACTCTAGACTGTTTCACTGACAGTATTTTTTTACAGTTCAAGTGGGAATTCATACAAGAGCTAATCTAAATCTTCAATGTCCTAACTTTTCATGATTCTTCCTGTTTTACTAGTGCACTTATCTCCTTTCCCTCTGCCTGCTTTTTTTAAATGTACTTTTTTACAAGGAGCCATAGACCAAAAAATATGATGTGGGGTGAAATGTATGCGGGGCGGTAGTGGGTAGGCACTCGCCTGACAACCAGAGGATTACGGTGTTGTCTAGAGCTAGTTTAGCCTTGTGGCTTTGTAGGTTTTGTAAAAAAAAAAAACGGTCGGGATCTGTGACCTAGCAATCATGTAACAATTACAAGACTCTCATTAAAACATGTCATTGGTCATTTCAGTAGGTTCTCTCCGGCCTGGGACATCTCTGAACAAAGTATGCAATAACTGAAACGGCTTATTGACAGCTAAATCCCTTGAAATCACATCAGAGCTTTCGTTGTGTCCCTGGGCAAAAAACTTAACCCACATTGCCTATGAATGAATGTGGTTGTGTTTTTGTGTTGTTTCTGGGTTCACAATGTGTTTGTGTGTTTGTGTTTATATATATATGCAGCTGATCCCTCCAAAACAGATTTCTCCTTGAACCTTGATTAGTGTTTGGTGATGGTGGGAGAGGCAGTAGGTGCAAGCTGGCAGCCACGCTTCTGTCAGACCCAGGGCAGCTGTGGCTACATAAGTAGCTTATCACCACCAGTGTATGGAGTGTATGAATAATGCAATTGTGAAGTGTCTGTGGGTGTCCTGAAAAGCGTCATATAAGTTATATGCTTTATCATTATTATAGATCACACTTTTTTATATAGCCCTTAACTACACTGTATCTACCTCAATGTGTACAGTTTGTTACACATTGCACATACAGAATGGTTGGGGTTAGGTACAATGTAGTTACATGTTTCTACAGTTTGTTACAGTGTATTACATTGTACTTAATGAGGTAGATACAATGTAGTTAGTCAAATAAAGTGTGACCTTATTATATGACATTGCACACACACAACCCAGCAAGACAACACATATACAAACAAAGACCAGCACAAACACACTTTATAGTAGCACAATGTGGCACTCTTCTCAACATACACTCTTTGTCACTTCTCATTTCAGCATGGCTTGGTTTAATCTTGGCCCGAGGTGCCGAATGTAGTAAATCCAGTGGTATTTGAGCTTACATGTTTTTTCTTCACCGCTTTCTCCTGACACAATGCAGAAGGGCATTTTCACATGTGTAACTTGTGTAGGAGGATCCCTTATTATGCATTGCACAGAGCACAGAGACAATTGCATAGAATAAGCAGACTTTGCGTAGAGACCAACACTGCAATAAAGGGAGACGTGTGAAGAACAGACAGACAGTTCTCCACAGGCAAAGAATTGTCCAAATAGAAATATCTTTTCTCTTTTAAGTCCAGGTCTCAAGTCGCTGGTCACAAGTCAGTTCCCGAGAGGTAATCTATAATTTGCTGGACTGTGTCCTCTCAGTGTGTACACATGTCCAGGCATGAGCAGTGACTATTTGTCCAAAGTGTGCAATGATTTAAAATAGTAAATGTAATACTGAATTGACTATGGTGTACAGAAAAATACAAAATAAGGACAGAATGTGAATGCCAGCACTGTGTGAACAATAGCGGATCATCTATCTGAAATGATCGACCACACTGGTGTCTCTAAATCAAGCCTGAATAACTACTAATGGTAAATTTCATGGTCAAAAATTTTGAAAAAAAATCATAGCAACTCATGCTACAACTTCAGTAAATCTTTGTTCTAAAAGAAACCTGTGCTGATGACACACTTTATGCTTGTTATGTCAATCATTCCCTCTTTTCTCAAAAACCATAGCACCTTTAAAGATCCATTTAGCTTTCAATCCAATAACTTACCCGCTTGCAGCCATGAAGACAGAGTGCAACATGTGTATTTTGTCATACTAAAAGCCAAACTTGAACCAAAAACAGAAAAAACTAAAGGTGCAGTGGGTAAGTGCAGTAGGTAAGTGTTTGCCTTGCAACCAGAGGGTCGCTGGTTCAAATCCCCGCCCGAGCACATACTGTCCCTGGCACTTAACCCACATTGCCTATGAGTGAATGTGTTTGTGTGACTGGTGGAGGGGCCATAGGCGCAGACTGAGGAGTGAATGAATAATGCATGAAATTGTGTGTCTCTTTGAGTGTCTTCTATAGAAGCATAGAAGCATTATTACATTTAAAGAAGCCATACACTTTATTGCAACTGCCACAATTTGGCACTTGTCACACTTACTGTACCTGCCACACATGCTTCGGCAATTTTTAAACAAGAAAACATATTATCATATTATATTATCATACAATACCTCTTTATATAAAATGCATACCCCAAAAACTTTCAAACATCCTTTCTTTACTTGGTCACCACAAAGCATACTTTACTTTTTGCTTGCAAGACCAATTTGTCCCTTTACCATCCAAACAAAATCTCACCTCTTGTCGCCACGCTGGAGCATTAAGTCAGACACCAGCATGCTATTATGAGTGCCTGAGTGACAGCTTGCATTGTTAATAAACATAATTGTAGCCTATATGCTGCTCTCCACACTGGGGGGTGAGGTGATGGAGAGGGCTGTTGTGGTATTAGTTAACTTACCAGCACAAACCCAAGTCTATATCAGCTCATTATCTTATCCAGGCAGACGCACATGCACTCATCCCAATGGGGCCACCGTACTGATGCTAGTCCACAGAGAAACTAATGAGAACATTCTTCTAGTCCATAACCTTTACCTGTGTGTTTCTCCCAATGTAAAAATCTACTAGAATGCCCTTTTCTACACTGACAGGCAGGTGCAAAAATCAATTGTCATTCATTTATTCATTTGGGTCATTTTCATCACTTGACAGACGCCTGCAACTATGGGCCTGAGGTAGCGTACAACATGGACAGTGGTCAGTGACTTGCCGTGCTGACCCAAAGACATACACAGACAGATAACGACTCAGTAAATCAGGGGGAACATGCCGACTCTGCCATAAAAGCTTGACATCATGTACAAAACATAACAATGGCCGTGTACTGTTTGACAGCATCCTTTAAAAGTCTCTAGCAAATAAATAGCCCTTTCTTTGCTTCACTATTGTATTGCATTTTCAATTAATGTCAGCATAAAATGGCTTGTTTGATGGACTGTTTATGACATCAAACTAAGATTTGACTATGTATTAATTTTTTAAATAATATATTTTTTTTATTGTTTATTATTTTGTACAATTTCTCTATGAAGGTAATAAAGTGCAAGACTGTGTGTTTTGATCTACCTCAGCCAGTGGACCCTTAGTAAAAGAGGCTCGGTTTTCATTAGACTCTGGCATTAGACTTCATAAAACTTGAGCCTTCTTGGCAGCTAAAATAGAGCACGTACTGTGAAGTGTAAAGATAAAAATAGTTTGTTGTACAGGTTGAGGGGCACCGAGCCAAAACATGAAAGAAACAGAAAGAAGGTTGATCCACATGGTGTCTGTATGTCCTCCCAGCATTACCGTGGGTTTTCTCCAGTTCCTCAAGCGTTCTTCCACCTCCTATAGGCATGTGTTAGGACAATTGCTGACTGTAAATTTGCCATGGTCTTGGAATGTGAGACTGAGTGGCGGTTTGTCACTGTATGGCTCTCTGTCCGCCCTGCGACTGACTGGTTATTCTCCACTGTACAGTACCTAAAACACATAGCTGCTGGGATATGCTCCAGTCACTTGCCACCCTAAACAGGAAAACCAGACCGAGTGTAAATGATAGAGGAAACTGCTTTAATATCTAGGTTTTGTTAGCATTCCATAGACCATAGTATATCTTTTCCAAATAGGGATGTCCAAACTGTGCTGTTGCACTTAATCCCAGCCATGGGATTTCATCATAGCATGGTGCTACCTCCACTCACAGCTGGAAAGCCTGCAACTGACTCGTATGCTGCTGTGATCTGTCAGTTATTAAATTGGGATGATCAACACAAGTGCCTGGTGAATTTAGCTCTGAAGCACTCGGATCAAGGGACTGCCAAGTCAAAATAGAGTAAAAATGACAGATGATTTTTCAGCCCAAGCTAAACAACATAGCAGGAGTCTTAGCTCAGTTTTGTCCCTGGCTATGAATTATCCATATCAACTCTTTGCAGTCAGATTTTACTGGTGATAATTGCCTTTTTTTCCCCTCCCTCAGTGCGCTTCAGCGTCAACTCTGCATTGTATTTCTGACCCAATTAATACCCATTCTGAGGCCAGGCAATGGCGGGACAGAGCATTCAAATAGAGCTCTTCTGTTGATTCACAAAACTGGAAATCTCCGTAATTGCCTGCAGTTTTAATAGCCAGAGGAAGTTTATCTTTGACACTGCAGCTGCTGTGTCACACGCTCGCAGACACACGCTCGCCGACACAGCAGGTAGGAATCTAAAAAAGATTACAATCAAAAAATAGATTAGGAAGTGTTTGGTTTAGAAATTGCTTGAAAATAAAAGATTAACAGAAGTCACGCCGACTTAAATAGGCTTTGGTAGAATGAAGCCGCAATCTCTGCCTGAGAATAGCGTCCTGCTTTTATATTTCTACAGCAGCTGGCATATGCAGAGTGTGTTGGTTTGAGGGATTAATAATGTAGTTTAACATGGCACAGTCTATTCTACAACACGGACTTGCATGACTGATGTGCTTTTAACAGTGTCCTAAATAGGCGGACAAAATTCAAAATAATAAAGTTTGTATAGAGTTTGTATAGTGGGTTAATGCATATTAAAAGAGGCAGAACTAATTGCAGGAAAGTCATGATCTAAATGCGTCACTCGACATTACAAGCTCTGAATTTCAGGTGGGGGCACCTTCTTTTTTGCATTTTGCGGTGGCATTATTGTCTTACTTCAAGTTAAAACTCTAAAAAAGTTGGCTCTGCTGATTTTGAGTGTCGACGAGAGAAAACTCGGGCAGTCATTCTTTGATGTCAGAAGATGCAGCTAAACTGGTCGAGCAGGAGGAAAAATACCCGACAGTATATATTGTAAAAAAAACCTGCCTGGAGATAATAAAGCATTGGTACTATTGCATATAAACATGTCTAATGAGAATGCTTTTGTTAACACAGTACTAATTACTTTACAGCGATTAATTCTGATTTACATTTTGCACTGTCAGGGGAGATTGAAATTAATGTTTTCAATTGTTCTTGCAACCCAAACTATCTGTTAATGGCAAGTTTTTTCGTCACAAAACCTAATAAAAATGCTAATATGACGGTACGCACACAAAAACAAAATTATAAAGGGTAAACTTCCTGTTCTTTGTAGACAGTCTAGCTCAGGGGTGGGCAAACTGCGGCCCAGGGGCCACATGCGGCCCTTTGGGCTTTTGAATCCGGCCCTCCAAGCATTTATAAATGATCAAATATTGCCAATTTATCACTCGCATTGTTATAACCTGCAGTAACCAGTTAACTCCACATCGACATATGTTCTCACTGAGGTCCGATCAAAGGCTGTATGTCTCATTTATCAGAAATGGTTGCAGTTTACAAAAAATACAACATCAGCCGGCCCACTTGGCACATTTTTAAACCCCATGTGACCTTTGAGTCAAAAAGTTGTCCCACCCCTGGACTAGGGCAAAGGGTTTTCCTGCTTAATGCAGACAATTAGTCGCTGATAACGTTCATAGCCTGTATTCTCCTGGTAGCAGTTTTGTTACAGTTTTATGGAGCTAAAATCTGGAATAGTCTCCCTAATGATGTTAGGCTGGCCTCTACTCTCACAAGGTTCAAGTCCAGGTTGAAAACAGTTCTTTTTTAGCAGCGCATCTGACAACTGAATGTGTTTTTATCTGCACTCTTCTCTGCTTTTTATTCTTCATTTTAAACTGTTTTTTAATCATTTTTAAATTGTACTTTTAGCTTGTCTTCTTTATCTCTGTGAAGCACTTTTTTGCCCTGTGTATGAATTGTGCTTGCCTTGCCTTGCCTTACATCAGGCATCATATAAGTTAACAGCCATGTGCTAATTATATATGCTGAGCCTGTTACGATAATGTTGATGAGTTCAATCATATCTTTAGACAATAATATGAGAAGGCTTGTGTGTTCTTGGAGACTGTAGAAGAGGATTCAGGAGTGTATGTAGTGTGACCACCAATCAGAAAAGTGTGCCTGTGCTGCATGAAGATAAATAACAAACACACATCCACAGTTTTATCTCTGGTTACTATTGTGCATTCAAATCAAAGGTGTAAACTTCGCTGACATTTTAAAAGTATTTCAGGATTGTGTTACTTTTTCATACAATTACAAAACACTCTTCAGGTCATTTTGGCAGCCCCAATTTGGCTGTTCTTGCAACTTGTTCTTGACACATCAACGGCACAGAACTTTGTTCGGCGGGGTGCCTGAGAACTATTGTGTGATTGGTCAGAAATGTGAAGTGGCTGTGGTTAGTTGCAGGGAAGCGGATGTTGGCTTGATGTTTTTTTGATCAGCCGAGGCAGTGAGGGAGAACGAGCACCTTTTCAATTCAATTTTTTGCAATGTTTTTACTGGCTTTAGCTTATTTTGTACGTGAAGTGTTTTAAAGTCATTGTAGTGGCTTGATTTGTACTTGAAACAACAACATTTCAACCTGGAGAGACTTAATGAATGAGTCAAATGAAAGTGTTTAGTTGGATTTGTTGAAATATCTTATCATATCTAATATCTTGCAGAAAAAAACATGCATTACAGAACAGGCTAGAGATTAAGAAGACTTCCTCCCAGAGCCTATAGACACTGAAGACTAGGTTGAGAGGAGGTTGTATTTGATAAAGAGGAGTTGATGGGGTGGAGGGGGCTGCACGAACTGTATAGCTGACTGCACGTGAGGCTGTTTAAAAGTGCTGGCTTGAGCGATGATAGGCTGTGTGGAGGAAGGGGATCAGCTGCAGGAGGAGTCTCCTAGGCAGCAGGTGAAGGTGATCAGCTGCAAAATGAGTCTTCTAGGCAGCAGGTGAAGGTGATCAGCTGCAGGAGGAGTCTTCAAGGCTGAACATCCGCTTTAGCTCTTTTTTAGAAGCTGAGATAAGCTAAGCAATGATAGTGTTAATGAATCTACATGTTACTTCTGATATAGCTAAATGTTTATACAGTATTACTTATATTGGGCAGGCACAATGTGAAGTTCAGCAGCTGAGTATGAATTGACCAAACAAACTTTTTTCTTGCTCTCGCAGCCTGAGGTGTGAGAAGAAAATTCTCTCTGAATTGGCCTATAATGTAATGTGTGCAACTTTCAACTTGATCTCAATGGAAACTATTCCAGAACAACTGAGCAACTACAAATCTGCAATGGTCAATTGCAAGGGGTTGCAAAAAAAATAAATAAAAAAGATACTGAAAACAGTGGCAGAAGTCAGAGGTACCAAAAGTGTAGTTTTAAGAATTGAACCAGTGAAATAGCTAGAAGGCTTATGGGCTGAAAAACTGACCAAAACTGTGAAAAAAGTGTATTCGCAACCACCTAACTGTGAGCAGAATGTGTGTTTATATTCTTCTTCTTGTATGCTAATACAGGTCAAGTTGAGCAGGGGAAATCTGATCATACACATCAGCAATATGTTCATACATGTTTCCTAAACCATGTGATAAGAGTGCCAAACCCGCTACCCTATTATGTGCTTGAAGAAAGTTTTTGAACCAGTGAGAGCGTGTGGGCGATGTTTTGACATCCAGGAGATTGCCCGTCTGAGTTGACAAAGCAGGCTCTGTCCTTTTACTGAGCTGTCAAGACTTGTCAATATTTGAGAACAATCCTTCCCAGCTGTTCACATTGCAATGAGAAATATGACAGCGAAGTACTGTATGTGATGTCCTGTCATCAGATGAAGAGAAAGATGAATTATAAATTGATGATCTGAATTAAATTTTCTGTATTGGTTTGTTTTTTCACCTGTTTTAAGGCTCACCCGTTCAACAGTAAAAACTACTACATGATAGGACTTACATCAGTAATTATAATCCAGATGCTTTGAGTCCATTTTACTTACATACTGGGAAAAAATACCTCTGGAGCCACAGGTGCCCTTGGACAGACTGACAGAGAAACACCTGCAGCCTTTTCAATCAAAGCAAGCACCATACTGCATAGCGATGGCACTAACACATTGATACAAAGGAGGTAGATAAAGTGTTTTGCCCAAGGACACAATGGCAGCATGTATCACCAACCTTGTCTGCAGCCTGCCTTACCTCATTAGCCAGTGCTGCCCCTGAAAACATAAGTTTTAGTATGTACAACCCACTAGTAGCATGTCTAAGCAACACAAACATCATTCTGCAAAAGTGGCCTGTGCGGCTCTATATTGAAGAAAACAAATACCAGTAACCTTTGTAGTCTGCAATGATTGTGGCCAATCAATGTCATCATTACATAGCCCATGATCAACACAGGTCTCTGCACAGTTTGGAAGCACATTCATAGCTCCATTGTTTAGCAAAGCTTCACTTCATCCATACGTGACCATTTTCAAAGACTGTAGAAAAATCTATTTTGCGGTTGAAGTTGCACAATATAAATAGCATTCTTGAGCCTGGTTCCGGGCACATATGAAGGGTTTTATTATTCTGCCCATGTCTTAAGAGTGTCTTGAGTGTGATGAAATTTTTAACATTTGAATATTTGACCTGTGTTAGTTGTTGTGCTCTCTCTTCTCTCATGTCAAACAGAAATATTGTCATGTATGTAATTATGTGCTTACGTGTTGCACAAATGATTATATTCCCTTCACTGTTGTTTGCCACCATTTCTTCATTATATCAGCGAAACGCACTACGGCAAAATTAAGGAATCACAACCATTGTCGTCCGCAGATTCTACCCGTGAACTCGATAATTCAAAAAACAAATTGACAGATCAGCTTCAATTTTTACACCCAGCTACATATCATAAAGACGCCAAACTGGATTGATTTTGGTACTTCTACGATGAATATTAAGTAATTAATTCATTAATGACCTAAAGCTGTGAAAGCAATAACTCAAACGGTTTTGGCCGGATCTTTTTCAACTTTTGCACACAAGTACTTATCATGAAGATGCTGAACTGGATTGAGTTTGGTACTTCTAACTAATTAATTCCCTGAAGCATTTTTATTGAGCCAATAATCCTGCTGAATATAAACAAAATCGCATGAATGTTGTCACAGTGATCCAGGCTAGAGTATACTTAATGTACATAGGCACATTACAGAGGTCAAATAAAGAATGCCTCTATAGCGCCCCCATGTTTATGACCCCTATGGGACCCTGGACACACTTACTTTGGCAGAGAG
>JAVQKC010157542.1:0-11049 GCA_036025475.1 Philypnodon macrostomus
TTAATCTTATTGTTATGTTTTTAATTGTATTATGTTCTTTAACTGTCTTTTCTGTAAAGCACCTTGAATTGCCTTGTGTATGAATTGTGCTATACAAATAAACTTGCCTTGCCTTGCCTTGCAATTTGATCATTTCTGTTAATGTAGCCTTCAAGTTTGAACACAACCTGTAAATCCAATATCAAATTTACTGACACACTGAACACCACCCAGAATGTGTCAGGAAGTAGAGGAACTGTCCATCTGTATAGTGCTCTTTTGAATTGATGAAATGTGTTTCACTTGGACAGACAGGTTCACAGTTAATTAAATAATGTTGGTGTTTGTGTTTAGAGATGACGAACCCAGCTTCTCTGTGTTTTTGCAGGTTGCGCTCCTGGACATTAATGAAGCGGCTGGGAAGAGTTTAATGGAAAACCTTGAGAAAACGTTTGGAAAAGAGAGAACGTTGTTTGTTTGTTGCAACATCCAGTCCAAAGAACAACTGAATGGTAAACTCCAAGGCTGTAATATAGGCCACCCCCTCAGTTTTGGGACTTTTGAGATGTTTCGTATCCACGGCCTCAGTATGTGAGGCTGGGCAACACCATTTGTGAGACTGTTGTGAACGATTACCACACTGATACATATCACAAAAGTGCTCCGATAGTGGCTTGTACTAAGCAGGGTCAGGAAGGGGAATACGGGGACATAGATTTCTGTGAGTGGAGCAAGACGAACACTATTAAAACAAAGAAAATTAAAGCCGCAAGCGGTGTCGAACGGCCCTCACTCTCCGCGACCCACTGCCGACCTCCGTCACACTCGAAAGTGACCCCCGCATGGGCTACGCCCATTGACTTTGTTCATTTGGATTTATTTTAAGTATGCCGGTTTCCTATCACATATCTGTATAGTAGATTTGTGGTCTATAGGACAAGTGTGATTGTGCGTGAGTGCTTGGCACTCTGTTTCAGTGCACTGAAAGGTGTGTAGGATGGGGGCACTATCACGACCACTGTGTCATGTTTATTTTTAACTTTCTGGAAGATGGGGGCGCTATCGTGCCCACAGTGGGGTTTGGGGTTTGGGCGTGCAGTGGGTAAATGCTCACCCTTCAACTAGAGGGTCAGCGGTTCGAGTCCCCGTCCAAGCACACGCTATTGTTGTCCCTGTCCCATGCATATTGACAGATCCCTGTTAGGGTCACATCTGGGGTTTGGGGGGGGCAGTGGTGCAGTGGGTAAGTGCTCGCCCTTCAACCAGAGGGTCGGTGGTTCAACTCCCCCGTCCAAGCACACGCTGTTGTTATGTCCCTGTCCCTCACAACGGTTTCAAAGTCAAATTTTCTCCATTCAAACAAATGACTGTGATTTTTACCTGGACGGCTATTGAGCATTTCCAAATGTAAGACAGCTTTAGAAAGTGCCTGCTGTTGAGAAGATGAGGAAACAGAATATTATATAGATCACTGTTAGGGCCCCATCAGGGGTGTGGGGTGGCAGTGGTGCAGTGGGTAGGTGCTTGGCCGTCCATGGTTCGAGTCCCTGTCCTAGCACACGCTGTTCTTATGTCCCTGTCCTTGACACTTAACCCACAATGTGGGTGTGTGTTTGTGGCCCCCTCCCGCGCTCACTCGGGGAGTGATAGCAAATTTATTGATTTTTTTTCACAAAAATCTTCGTAAAGTTTTAGGCTCTGTTGCTTGGCAACTGTAAAACATTTTCAAATAAATTGGATAACTTTTAAAGGTCTCGCGCCCACTGTGTCATGTTGTGTTTCTACTCTCTGGAGGATGGGGGCGCTATCGTGCCCAAAGTGTCATGTTGTGTTTCTACTCTCTGGAGGATGGGGGCGCTATCGTGCCCACTGTGTCATGTTGTGGTTCTACTCTCTGGACGATGGGGGCGCTATCGTGCCCAAAGTGTCATGTTGTGTTTCTACTCTCTGAATAATTGGGGCGCTATAGCGCCCTCTGTGTCATGTTTAAACCGTCTGGGGGATGGGGGTGCTATCGTGCCCAATGTATCAAGTATTATTGCCTAACTGTGGCAGAGGTGAGACCATGATATCCTTATAAAAGCTGCCAAGTGTCAAGTGACAAAATTGATGTTTTGCCGAACCCCATAGGCGTAATGTATTTTGAATTTACAGGTGGCGCTGGCACGCCACATTTTTTGTGACCTACAAATGGAAATATACAAATCGCAGTTTCACGCATTTTTGAATTTTGGGCAAAAATGTGTGAGTTTTCGTGCATGTTCAGGGGGTCAAAACTGTGGCCAAAGAGGTACAGGATAGGAAAAGTAAGTATAAAGTGTATTTTAGTATAGGCCCATTAGAATAAAATGGAGGATTTCTGTCACACACTTTGAGGCTCTGTTTCTCGGAAACCGTAAAAGATTTTCAAATAAATTGTCTAACTTTTAAAGTCCCTGGTCTTTAGTTCATGTGGACAAAAGTTAAGGTCATTTGGAATAAAAACCTCGGAGGAGATAGATTTTGCATAACGTGTACGAAAAGTGTTAAACGCTGAATTTTCACACTTTGACCCTTTATAGACGACGTCCCGTAGGTGATAGGATATGGTTGTAATGACATTTTTTGTTTTGTTTGTTTTCACCTCAATAATGTGTGTACCGAAGGGGTCTACGACAAAGCCGAACCCCATAGGCGTTATGCATTTTGAACTCTCGCGCCACTTTTTGTCTGACCTAAAAATGGAAATATACATATTGCAATGTCACGCACTTGTGATTATTGTGCAAAAATGTGTGGTGCATGTTTAGGGTGTCAACAGTGCACTCATGGGTGCTGGTAGAAAACCCTTTGGAATAAAATGGAGCATTTCTGTGACCGTGTAGGCAAAACGTTAAAAAATCGGGCATAGGTGTAATATAGTTATTTGATGGGAGTAGCAAGAGGGGCATTTTGAGCCCTTACTTGTTGAATTCTGAGAAACTAAATTTTTTTCTCTCCCCTAGGGAATTTGTTTTAAAAATTACGTATGAGACTTTTTTTTTTAAATCTGAAATTTTTCTTCAGATATGTGTTCAGGCTTGCATGGGGCACCTGTGAGAGAAATTTCAGCCGAATCAGTTTTTGCATGTCCGAGTTACATGCTAAAATGGAGCATTTCGGTAATGATTTCGGCAAAACCGTTAAAAATAGGGCATAGGTGTAATTGGCTGCGCGCACTGCCTTTCTCGCATCCCAGCGATAACAAAATAAAACAAAAATTATGTCAGATTACCTACTTTGCATCACAGAACAGGGTCAGATAGTCATATTTAAGCATTTATTGAATTTAACAATGTCTTATTTTGGGAAAGCTCCAGACTAGAGCTTTACTGTGTTTAGAAGTCAAATGTAGTCAATATAACAGAAGTGAAATCTGCTAAACATCTGTTGTCTTTGGTTTTCAAGCTGCTTTTCAGAAAACCGTTGATACTTTTGGAGGAATAGACATCTTGTGCAACAACGCAGGGATTTTGAATGAGAAAGAATGGGAGCAGACTGTCAACATCAACCTGGTGAGTGAAGTTTGTCTGTTGTATGTAATGTAGAGTTTTCAGCTCCTGAGAAGGTTAGTGTTTCTTTGTTGTTATTCATTTCATTTCTCATGCATTCATGTCTGTTGTTTTACTTGTATTACTCATTTCAGCCCCCAAAAGCTAAATATTTGTTTGACTGAGTTCAAAACACGCCTCTTTCTCTTATGTTTTTGTATTTTCCAGATTGGGATGATCAGGGTGACATACACGGCTCTGGAACACATGAGTAAACTGTCCGGAGGCCGCGGAGGGGTCATCGTCAACACAGCGTCAATGGCAGGTGATGATAACCCATCATGCACTATTTCTCACAAAGACCATAACACAACATTTATAAATGTTTGACTAAAACCCCCGCCCTTAACATCATAAACATTTATATCTGTCCAGATAGCCCGACTCCTGGATATACATACATTTATCTTCATGTAACATAGGCTATCCACTTAATAATACATCACTAAACGACTACTTTTACTTTAAATAAATGTTATGATGAGTTCTTCACTTCATAATTCTTCATTATAAACCTTAGTACTCAGTATTTGTATATATATTTGATCTGTATCTCGGTCCAGGCCTAGGCCCTTTTCCCAGCTGCCCCGTTTACACAGCCACCAAACATGGAGTGGTGGGCTTCACTAGAGCAATGGCGGTAAGTTTGAAACCAAGAGGATTGGATTTATTTCATTTATATGTCTCTCCAGCTGAGGAGGAGGAGATTATTTGCTTTTGAGGGTAAACCTGTGGTCAAAATGATCAAGTAAATGAATGTGCGTGAATGGTTACCCATGACCATTCATTTAATTTATTATTATTGAAAAAAATCAATAATAGTGGTGAATAATTTTACTAAAAGTAAAAAGTACAGATTCAAATAATTACTCAAGTTAAAGTGTGGGTGAAAAAAAAACACCACACAGAGTAGGGCTGAAACAACTAATCAGATTAATCATGATTAATCAGTTATAGAAATAATCATCAACTAATTCAGTAATCGAACAATGTTAACTAGAGTATATAGTAAAACAGGCCATTGATTCATGCTGAGAGAAAGGGTTTTAAAACAAAATATAATATTTTAATATGATTCATTATAATTCATATAAGACGCAAAACCTTGATTAATAAATTGATTAGTAAATACGCTCTGTCCAGAAGTCCTCAGGTGGCATAGTTTTAGCTTCACCTGGTTCAAATTTGGTAAAACTGTCGATAGATGAATCATGAATAATCTTTAGTTGCAGCCCTAGTTTAGAGTCAGTTTTGAACTTTATGTCAGATTATTATTTATTTATTTTTGACAGAGATTTTGCTCAAGTAAATGTAACTCTTTTATATTCATGTTTGTTTTAGATCGCCTCAAGTGTTTCTGGATACGGCATCCGCATCAACGCTCTGTGTCCCGGGTTCGTCGACACAGAGCTGATAACCAACATCCATGAAAAACTGGGACCGTTTTCTCATCTGAGAGAAATGACAGAAAATCTGATTGGATCAATGGGGACAATGAAGTAAATGAGTTATAGTTTATGTTCAGTACTTTTGTTTGAATGTTGAATTAATAATATGTTTAAAGGTGTAGCAATGCTTTATCTGACCCTGGTCTATGATTGTGGGTTACCACTTTGACCAATAGTAGTCCAGTTTATCTTTAGTCCCTCCCCTGACCTCTACAGCAACATCAAATCATACATTGTGGAACAGGGTCAAATTTGATTTAGTTTTTATTTTGAACTTTTTCCGTATGTTAGGACATTTAGGGACTGCACTTTTAATGTTTCTATATTCTTTATTCCCAGTGTGTCTCGAGTGACAGAAAGTCTTATTGAAGTCTTGATGGATGAAACCAAGAATGGAGAGGCAATGTTAATCCACCCCAAAGGGAAGAAATATGTGGAGTTTCAGTCAAACATCTAAAAACTTCTGTTCTGGCTTAAATACGTTATATTTAATGTGGCTTTGGCAATTTAGACATCTCCATTGTAATAGCTGCAGTAGTTTGGTTTGTATGTTGAGTTATATGATAAATGACAGTCATGGAAGGGGAAGGAAGATACATACTAGATACATGTAAATAGAGACAGAGGGCGTCAGAGAACCACATTTAAACAAGTATTTTGCTTCAAAGTGTTCAGGTTCTATGGTCGCACTGGTTAAACTGGAGACTGAACATAGAGAGGGTTTATCTAAAACATTATGAGCTTGGTTTAGAGAAGCCTGCCACAGTCATTTCCAAGAGTGTGTATGGCTAAATTGTAAATTTGATTCGACTCATTAAACTTGAGATAGATTATGAAAAGTAATACATTTCTGCCTGAATCTGAGATCAATGCAACCTGCCGTTAGCGTGTGAAGGTACTGTCTATACTATGATGTTGCTTAATAAACGGTAATATTTTTTCTCTCTCTCTCTATGAATATTTAAACTGTACAGTTATGTAAACCGGAATCTCATAGAATGATGTAGTCAGCTGACGTTTAAGAAAAATCAGAAAAAGAAAACATTCCCAGAGGTGAGATAGACTAGAAGTTCCCTGAAAGGTATCATCTAAGCAGTTTCCGTAGTGTAGTGGTTATCACGTTCGCCTCACACGCGAAAGGTCCCCGGTTCGAAACCGGGCGGAAACAACTTTATTTATTCTTCCTCAAGTAGAACTCTTAAAATCTGCAAATCTACAAAAGTGACTGTCCACTTTATTAGGTATATTCTGTGTCTAACGAAGTGAACATGTGGTCGTCTGCTGCCGGAACACTCCTGCTTTTGGTGCTCCAGCTTGCACATGATAAATGTGTGGGGGATGGGAGCTCTGTGACGGTGTCTGTCAGGCTGAGGTCAAAGGGAGGAGTCGTTCAGGGACTGAACCATAAGAGCCTCCAGCTCAGACTTCATCAGATCTCCTCTTGGTGTGAGCAGTTCCACCGTACATCATGGTCCATTGATTATTAAGGGAATAATGATATTGTTTGACGGTAAGATTACATAACTCTAAATTAGGTTATATTTAAAAATACTGACTGTGAAAAAAACCCTATCCAAATATGTCTGCGTTACTGAAGCAGGTGGAGGCTCCTCAATCCCAGGGTTTGGAACCATTAACACTACATTAGTTTGTAGAAGTTATTGGACAAATATGACAAAGGAATTGTAAGTTTTGTAAAAAAAAATAAAAAGTACTAAAAGTATAAACGTATTGTGTTATAAAATTATCTACAAGCAAAAAAAAGAGAAAACATACATTTTTGCAAATAAAACATCTTTTACACTTCCCACTAAGTGATGTGTACTGCCCCCTTGTGCCTTTGCCGAGCTCTGCATTTATTCTTGCGCGTGGAGTAATTTTTAATGAATTACATTTTTGAAAACCCCAGTGTGACTCCATCAGAACCTGAAGTGAAGAAACCCCTCAGCACCATCAATATTCAGGTTAACATTTCAGCTAAGACACTTTGTGAGACTGAAACTTGAGGAAATCCATGTGTGAAACATACATATTCTTTTCTGCAGAAGGAAAACAGAACGCTCAGACCTGGACTACATGACCTCAGAGAAGGCCTCTAGCAGGAGACTCCGCTGTGGGCAAGGCCAGCTTCCTTCTATGGCTCTGCAAACATGACCACTCTAGCACATCTATGTATATTGTTGTTTATGATATTGATTTATATATTCATTATATATTTAATATAGTGGTATTCTTTGTGCAGCACTTTTGAAACTGTTCTGTATAGAAATAAAGGTGGATTGGATTGACATAATAATGATAAGATGATAAGCGGTTCCTTTAGTGTTGGTTCAGTTGTATATTCACAGGTGATTGTTTCAATGTCCACCTTAAAAGTGAATGACTATAACTTACTTGACTACAAATGCATTAATAGGATTATCAGTGGTGTTATGAGACAAAAGATTGATCGTGAATATAATAGAGATTCTTTCAAGAAACTTCCTAATAGAAATGATAAAAACCATAATGACTTTTGCTCATTCCAAATTTGTGAAATGACCTGTAGCTAAAATACCTGGCACCCTATTGACTCCACAGGTCTCCGTCTCCCACGGAAATGGGTGAAACAGCGCCTAATTTTACGTTGGTGGCCAAAATGATATTGCATCCGTACTGTAAAACACTACCATTGATGATGAATGGGAAAAGATAAGAGTTAAGCAGCTTCTTAACGCAATTTACGTAAAGCAGATTATCTTTATGAAGGTCTCTCTGGTTCAGAAGAAACAGGCCTAATTTAAGCAATGGTTCAATTTACATCAGCACAAAGGACGTAGACTTTTAAGTAAAGAACTGACAATGAATCCGTTTTAATCATAGGGTTAGCGTTCAGCTCGAGGTGCGTTCAGTTACCTCTACAGTAGCTTGTTAAATTTATGTTACCTCGGGGGATTTTCAGGTTATGTCTCCAATCTACGTCATTTATCACAGAAATAGTGCAGTTTAATTTGTTTACTCTGTTGTATTTTTTTAATATATATATTATACAAAAATGAGGACCATTCAGATTTAAATAGTGTCCGTGAACAAGTCAACGTTACACAGTTTCCGTAGTGTAGTGGTTATCACGTTCGCCTAACACGCGAAAGGTCCCCGGTTCGAAACCGGGCGGAAACAGCTTTATTTATTCTTCCTCAAGTAGAACGCTTAAAATATACAAATCTACAAAAGTGACTGCCCACTTTATTAGGTATATTCTGTGTCTAACGAAGTGAACACGTGGTTCTCTGGGAATCTATTTTAAGGGAATAAAGATATTGTTTGACTGTAAGATTACGTACCTCTAAATTAAGTTATATTTAAAAAATACTGATTGTGCACAAAAAATATGTCTGTGTTAGTGAAGCAGGTGGAGGCTCCTAAATCACAGGGTTTAGAAAAGAGTTTAGATTTTATATATATTATAGAATTATAGAATACATTAAAGCTTTTATAACTCTGCTTATTGTAAGATACTGTAACTGTAACTATTACTTTATTTGTAAACAAAGAACCAATTAAAATCTATCTGATAGTTTCAGTTAAACACAGCTCATACATTTGTAGAAGTTAACAAGTTTATGGACAAAGATGACGAATGCTACGGAAAAGGGTGAAACAGCGCCCCCAATTTTACACTGGTGGCAAAAATTATATTGCATCCGTCCTGTAAGGCACTACTATAACCTTAAGCAGTTTTCTTTATGCAATTTACATGCTTTGCTCATCGTGAAAAGTACACACTGTCCACTTAATTAGGCAAAAGGTCTATCTAATAAAATGGACAGTGAGTAATTTTCACAATAGATATATGTTTCAAATACAATGATCAGTCACTAACATGCCTGCTGTGACTCATACATTCTGTGATTATGGGCCTATTTATTTTAATCCACATGAAGGATTGTTAAGCCTATGTTTTTGCAATTTGGGGAAATACAAAGAAGGAAGTTGCTGTAAGATTGTGTACTGGGTAAATTGAGAAAGAGTTTGAGGGAATTTCCCCAAAACTGAAACAAGACGGTGACCTGGGTTTGATGCTGCTAAGGTCAACAGGATCATGTCGATAAAGGTATGTCATAGAAATGATAAAACCATAATGACTTTTGCTCATTCCAAATTTGTGAAATGGCCTGTAGCTCCAAAAGTAAAGGAGACTCATTTAAAAATAATAAATAAGAATAATCCTGTTGCAATGTTTGTTTCTTGAGAGAAGATTCAGATTTGATTGATTTGATATGTCAATATTCACAGTTTCTGGACAGACTTTAGGAACTGGATTAACCTCAAACTCAACACACTTTTTTTGATAAAAATGCTTTTTTATTTTATGTGGAAAACTTAGGTTCTGATTTTTCTAATGTAATTATACTTTTAACAGAATAGCACATTGATTGCAGTAAGTCCCTGCTTCATGAAAGAGTTTAAAGCATACTATTCTTCATTAAATCCTCTCACAGCAGATATGTTTGATCTGTTTACATTTGTCATTGCATGAGTCTTTGCTCTGTTATCGATATTTATTTGATTATTTTTATTTTGCGCCCCCTAGGCGACCTGGGTTTGATGCTGCTAAGGTCAACAGGCGATAAAGGTATGTTGTCTAGGTTTAATCTAAACGAGTTAGACCAAGAAAAATGAAGAGTAAAACCGAGACATAGCCCGGTCTAAACAACACCTAAACCAGGTTCTAACCAGTTCCCGACTGTCGATTGATCTTAAAACACCTGAAAACAGTCTTTTAAGGTTTTATTACCCCATCTGCAGATATGCCCCTTTCCACTAGTACCTACTCCGCCCTACTCGGCTCTACTCATTTCAATTGGTTTTCCATTACAAGTACCCCCTATATTGTGGGCGAGACACCACACCTCTCGACAATGACTTGTCTAGAGCCAACAGTCCAGCCAATTAGAGCCGGGCAATCTGTTTTATTATCAGCTCGGCTCAATTAGAACCAGGTACTATAATGGTGCCTCTTACGGATATATACGCCTAATTTACCAGTGTGAAACCCGCACCAGGCTGAGGAGAGACTAGTGTCCGCCGACCGCACTGTGTCAGGGTGGAACAGGCTTTTATACCGTGGTTGATCACAATGACAATCGAATAAAAACCGGAGGTGACCTGAAGACATGGCTCCAAGAGGTCTGGCTCGTTCCTCTCAGACCAATGACAATGACCAGTTAATCAAAGCTAGTGGTGTGAGATCAATACAATTATTATGTATCTGTGGAAAAATACAGGTCTTAAACAGTCTACAATACACAATACCAAATACAATACAACCTAACCTAAACCAGGCCAAGACTAGGAGGAAAAACCAGGAGGTCTTAACAGGGTCTAAACCAACTTAATAAAGGTCATTAGCCAGGACTTGAGATCTTAAGAGTATAATCATGACAACTATGGGCCATTGTATGATTATTGTAAAGTCTAATCATACATACTGTATGTTTGTTTTTCTTTTTGACAGTTTGTGAACCACAGATGAGGAAGTGAAGCTGCTCTGACGACACTCTGTACTCTCTCTCACAGAGTTATAAAAGGCACACTTATCTTACCATACAAGCAAAGCAACATCGAGCTAATATCGGACTAACATCGAGATAATATCTGAATCAATCGTTCAAAATCATGCAGGAGGTGTACGTCAGGCATGTGGAGCTGCTGGGATTCGAAAAACGAATTACTCCAAGTCAACACTACGTAAGGACCATGATCATTTACCTTCATTTACATTTATTTTGATTTACTGTTAAAAATCCCTGGTCTGATTTGACATCTGTGTTGGCAAAAAACTCTTACCAGTACTAGTTCATCAAATTGAAGACTAAATTGAGACTTAACCAAAAGTAAACAGGATTAAGCTATAACTAAATCAGGTCTAAACCAGGACTAAAACAGAATTAAACTAGAATTTAACTCAGAAAGGAAATACTTGAATTGCACAAAAGACCACAAAAGTTTGAGAATGAGTGGTCTGCACAATTAATCAATATCAAATTGTTTTTTATATATTTTATTATAAC
>JAVQKC010157564.1:0-37337 GCA_036025475.1 Philypnodon macrostomus
CAATTCAAGTATAAAAAGGTAAATGTCACTAACATTTAGTGCTATTTTAGTATCCAAATAGGAACAAACAATTCATTAGACCTAGGCCATTTAAGGTAAACAGGTAGCTAGGCCTGATAACATACCAGTAGTTTAATAAAATGAGCCATATTAGGTTTAGCTACTTGATTTGAGGGCAAGTTTTGTTCTCACACCAATACCATTTATATCAATGGCACAATCTACCTGCAGCAGCTCTCAGTCCAGCCTTTCCACGCATCTAACCTGCAATGGCCGCCTGCCGTTCTATTTAGGTGCTCAACTACTACAAAATCACATCTGGGATCTCGCGCAACATCTCGTGAGATTTCAGTAAGATTACCATGGAAAAGAACCCATATATACGAATTTTTGCCTGGCTTACACAAACACTGGTGCTATCAGCTAAAGCATCAGTGGAGTGCGCTATAGCCCCACTGTGTCCTCACATATACGCCCGACCACAGCTCATCAAACTGAAAGACCTTTTGACAGCTGACATACTGCCCTTTTACAAGCAAAAGCAAATTTCACCTCCTTTTGAAGTGACCAGTTCGCCTCTTTTGCGCGAGTTGTTTAAATAAATTGCGACCAAATCTGTTGTTTGCGTCCCGTGTGAACGCACCATTAGAAGTAGAAGGCAGTGGAGGAATAGCTAACTTCGGTCCTTGTTTTGGTGGCTCCATTGCGTAGCATATCTCCCGGCTGAGAAAGCTGACTGAGGCTAGTCACCCCTTTCTAGTGCATGCTGGTGTGCATACTCGATGATTGACTCTGATTTGTTTTGCTGTAGAGGCCAAGGGAGAGACTTAGGGGTAATATTAATTATGACAGATTACCCACATCATAGAACGAGGTCAGATAGTCAAATGTAAGCATTTTTAAAGTTACTCTAACAAGTTAAAATTACGGACTACACCTTTTTAAGGGGCTTAACAGGCACACTGGGAACTACATCTAGCTGAAGAAGAGTACCATGGTAAGTTTCCAGTAGTCTTTGAGGTCAGGTGGGGTGAATGGGGCAGGAGGGAGTCACACCAGAAAGTGCAATGTACAGGTTCTTGAAGAGTCAGCAAATCAACAAGGGTGAGTAGCCAAGCAGAAGGCTGTGGGCAGAGGTACAGACAGAATAAAGTATATCAGCACTGGTACTGGTCTAAAGACACATTCTTGCGCATTTAAAAAAACTAAAAGTTGTGTTTTTTAAACATCAATTGGCAATTTATCTCCAAAATAGCCAATCATCTCTGGTAACATGCAAGCTGCACAAGAATTTTTAAAACTCAAACCTATGTGAATTTGTTTGAATAATGACTATATTCTAAAGCTTTTAAATAAACTCAAAAAAGATGTGACATTTGATATTGAACCCAAATCTTCCGATGTGCATGTGTTTGCAACAATTTTGTAGTAGGCTCAGCTAGTTTGTGTCTGTTACTCAGCAGAAGAAGGCAGAATCAATCCTTCCTTTAACTGCATTTGTGCCTCTTTCTGCCATTAGGTTTAGAAAGTTTGCATAGCTCATAACTCATTTGGCAGAATATCAATAAAGCCAATTAGGCAAAATCAAAATATTTTATGATGTGGATGAAGTTTGTTTGGTTCATGTGTATAGCTAACTTTGCGCTACAAGCTATATTCTCACAGTTTCACAATTTTATGATAATCCATCTTGTACTGGTCCCGCTGATCTGACTGTTTGGTGTGAACCAATCATGTGGCAGTATTGTCATGAGTAGGTGGGTTTTAGTTTTGCTGACAACAAAAACATATTAATATATATGTGGATGCTGAAAAACAACGTATGCTTGTGTATCTATCTATATATATATATATATATATATATTTTTTTTTTTTTTTCATCAATTAAATATGTAATAATTTTAGACCACTTTAGTGACACATGTGAGTGTACCTGTGTAAATCCAGCAGATGGCGCCATCGCATTATAAATCAAATGTTCTTGGCACGATATAAAATAATGAAACTGTTTTCAGAATGAACATCTACACGCTTAGCACTGGACTACAACACGGACAGAGTTTACAAGTCTGTAGCTATAGTCTAAAATATCCATACAGTCCTGAATTAAACTGAATTTAAATTATCTGTGATTAATATAATATATATTGAACACCATAATTTCCGCCAAGGACCTATAATTGATAATCCCTTTGACAGCAATTGATGGTTCCTTATTTTCAATGAATAGTCCATGATGATTTGATAACACAGGCTATAATCTTGCTCAAGGACAGGATGAATCACGGGAAAGATGATTGGTTTACGGCAGTGCCGTGTCACCTAGCAACAACACCACGCATGCGTTATTTTACCTTTAACCAGTCGCGTGAATTAAATTGAAAGAAGCGAATGGATTAATTCTCAAAAGGAATGGTGTAGTAAAACTCATTATAGTCTTGGCTATACGCAGCGTCGAACTCACATAGGTCAGGATCAGCTCGGTAATTTCCCATTTTATAAGACTATATCTCAGGACCACTAGCCTACTCAAAAACACATCTAGGAAAAAATACCACAAGGCTAAACCAGGACTAAACAAGGACAAAATTAGGTCTAAAACATGACTAAACAAGGTCTGAACTATAAAACTAAACAAGGCATAAACCTCAAAGTCTTATGTATATTTAGACAAGGACTAAAGTAAACCAGTTCTAAATCAGGTTAAAAAAAAACAAAAAAAAAAAAACAGAACTAATCCAGTACTAAAGGAGATGGGACTTAAGTCAGTGTTTATATATTGTTCTAAACGTGGTAGGACTAACTCAGGAGTATAGTAAAGCAAACCAGGACTAAACCAGGACTAAATCAGTTCTTACTCCAGTCTCCCTGGTTTTACAATGGCCAGAGATGTTAAGGAAGAATCATTTAGTCCTTTGTCACCCCTAAAAACTCAGTAAAGTATTTCTAGACTTTTGTGTACAGCCCTTATTATGGCCTACCTGTAGTAATAAGGGTTCTCCCCACAGTAAAATAGGCGTGTCCCATGGTGGTAGTTGTAAAGGTTCGTCAGCTTTGAGCCTCACCCTGTCCTGTCTCTCTTGAACATATCTCACTCACAAATATGCCGTGGAGCTTATTGTGTAAATAAACTAGCCCTAAGCACATTCCTCCAGATGAACACGGTCTCCTCTGTACACACTGACCCTGGAGTCAACTACAGTCATCATGGACAAAATCTGATTCAGCACCCTCAAAGGGACTATTCATTAAATAATTTGGCAGCTTTGACCAAATTTAACTAACAAACACAATTGGGCAGATTAAATTAGTGAGTATTAAACACTTCATGAGATCTGTTTTGAAAGGGGGACCAAACATCTGGCTAGTATTTTTGATCATTTAAATTAGCCCAGGTTATGTATTTTGATTTAATGCGTTTTTGTCTATTTATAATCTATTCTTGTGGCTGACTTTTCAAAAAATCAATTAGGCTACAGGGGAAGAAAATTTTAGATTGTGAAGTACTCAAAAGGAAAGCATTGCATTATCAGTAATTTTACAAGCCCGTAAATGTCCAAACTGAAACCAGTTACATTGTAGAACTGGAACTCAATAATACAATGGAGGAATCAACGAGGATCATAAAAATATTCTGCTGAAAAGGAAGGAGACCATTGTAAGTTACCGCCACTAAACTAGGACAGTCTAAACAGGATTAAACCAAATCTAAACTAGACTAAGACTAACTAAACCAGAGCTAAACCAGGGTTGGGTCAAGTTTTAATTAGGACTCTAAACTAAGACTAATCAGAACAAAACATTGACTAAAACTAGAAGTTAACTAAGATTTAAAAAAAACAACAACTCTAAACCGAGGCTGAACCAGGTCTCAAATGGGACTAAACAGGGCTACATTTGTGGCATTAGTGGGTTAAGAAAAGCTTGATGATGAAGTTGTGAGTGTTCAAACCAAGCAGTGATTTTGTTTATTGTGAGGAGTTAATGTTTCAAATGTGAACCAGGCAAAAGCACACACCACCATTCTGTAAAAATGGGAGAAAAGGCCACTCAAGCAAAAAACAAAACAAAACTAGACACCAGGCAACAGCAGTCGCATTTCCACAAGATGAATCTGAACTTTATTGACCAAATTCAAACGTATTTTTTTAATCATTGTACAAAGAATGCAAAAAATCCCTGTATGTCCGGTAGTAACACTGTTGTGAATTTGTGACATGAGCTGTTAATAGATAAGAGTGGAAAAATATAGAGCAGCAAATCACAAACCATGCAGAAATACACACACGTTTTTCAAGTAAGAAAAATGCACTTTATCAATATTAATTTATTATAACCTAAATCAGTCAACATACACACGCATGATAACAGCAGAACAGGTTAGCAGTGTGCATCTTAAAGACATGTGGAGTGGTTAGCTTTTTTCACTCACTTATGTTAAACTAAAAAAAGAGCCAAAGATGACGTGCTTAAGTAAAATGTATACAGCAATATGATAGTTAGCACTCAGCTTTGTGCGCATGGCGGAGGTAAAAAAAAATTCTAATATTATTTTATACAGAAAAATGTACCTAAACGACAAGATCGCCCTCTCCCCAAATAATGAATAAATACAATTATACACATTGCAGATCTCTTTCTCTCCTGGTTCGACTAAATTGAGAAAACTTTCTTCAAGAGGAGATGAGGACAGAGAGAAAGGATCCAAAATGGCTGACACACAGTCACTGGGCGAGTTTTTCTTAACTTGGTTTGTTTTAGCAGTTACTTGTTATCCAGTCTTAGCAGCTGCTCCTTACCATTTACTGTTAAAGATTTTAACTGACCATCCTCTTCCACTTCCACCCGCTCCTGACCGTTCTCCACAATCCTGAGAGAGAACGAAATGTTAGCTGTCAAATATACAGAGGTTGTTATCAATTGAAATTATGCTGGCGACGCACTATAATAAAAAATTTTAAAAAATAAAATAAATCAACCATAAAATTTAATTGTAACATAAATACATTGTACATTTACTGATTATGGATGTATACTAGATATTATAAGGAACTGTGGGAAAGAAAATCAATGTGTTGCTGAAACTCAAGCTCAAAAATCCCAGAAACCTTCGAATGCTTGTTGATTTTTGGTTACCGGTAACTGGTTTATGTACCGTTTTGTTGTAATTTTCCTGCCGTTGATGAACTTGGTTGAGGTGGACACAGATCTGAAGTTCCCCATCCCTCCTCCTCCTCCTCCTCCTCCTCCTCCTCCACCGCCGCCTCCGAACGACGAAGAAGAGAAAGAAGTAAAGCCGCCGCCCATCCCTCCAAATGAACCAAAACCTGTGGAAAAATAGGGTCAGCCTAAAATCAAATGCATTACTGATCATTTTTGTTGTAAATTACTTTGTTGTTTTACCTGAATCAAACCCTGAGAAGCTATGTCCAAATGCCGGGAATCCACCAAACCCGAAGAGAGCGCCTCCTCCTCCCATCTGGTTTCTCCTGGGCCCCCTGTGACGACCGTGAAAACCTCCAAAGAAATCATCGTCATCACCTGCAAAAACACAAAAAGCAAATGTAAGTAGGGACGCACCGATATGAAATTCTAGGTCAATACCAATACTGTGTTACCGTATTAGTGTTTGTATATGACCCCAAAATGGCCATATAAGTTTTACGTGTTACAACTGAACGAGGTTGAAAGTTATTGTGAATATGCCCATTAACGTTTGAACAATGTTGAGAGTTATTGTGAATACGTTTAATAAAGTTTGACTGACTGACTGTTTTGTTTCGCTTAATGCGTAATTTGATTCACGGCCCTTACGGACATGCTTCTAATAGTGCACTGCTGATCTGGGTCACCTCAGCGGGATAGGGCTGTGGCACCATTTGCTAAAACAAGTCTCCTTCATCCACATTGAGCACAGCACACCAAGATGAGAAAGCACGACTTGTTCTTTCAGAAAGCTTAAAATAAGTAAGTAAATGATCTATCCATGGATCCACAAAGCCCCTATCCTACAATGAAAAAGCTACTAAAAGCCACTAGTTTCTTTAGTGACCAGTTGTACACGAGTTAGCATTTTATCTCACAATGCTACAGAATACTGCAGGCCAATATGAGTCATCTTTTTAACAGAAAAACAAACACCAGCTAAAAATATAGTGCCCTTGGAGGAGGTAACAAGCTTAAAGCTGAAGATAAAATGTTTCAATTCACATGACCTATAGGTAGTTGAGTTTTACTTTAGTCCCTCGCCCTGACCTCTACAACATCAAATCAGAATTTTTGTGGGCAGCCACAAAAACAAAAGTGGTAAAAAAAAGTGGTAACCATGCTGTAGAGGCCAAGGGAGGGATAAAAGTAACAGTTTGATTGTGGCATATTACCTACTTTACACCATAGAACAGTATAACAGGAAACCTCCAGAAGACAGCATTATTGTAAACACACTTTATATGCAATTATGCTATGTTTGTAAAATCAACTGATCTGCTTACAAGCCTTATCTTGCTTTGAGAGTGATTATATGGCACACAGCATGGCCCTACTCTTCATGTGCATTAGCCAACAACAACATAGACTCCATAGACATATACACCATAGACTACACAGTAACACATCTCCCTCCCACAGTCTGCTCTGAGGCGAGAGACTGACAGATCCACCGGACCAGCTGCGGCTTGCTCACACACGCCGCTTGGACCCAACGCTTGAAACATGTCGGGCCTTTCCAACTTTAGTAAGGTCAGGAAGTCTTCGAGGGAACGTGTATATAAGAAACACATTAAAAATAAACATCTCGTATCCTGTTCCAAAAGTATAATAAAATGTCCCCCGGTCTAAACAGAACCTGACCTTCAGTTTTCAGTTTTATAGTCAGGATAATAACAAGAGGTTCGAAATCTAGCATTTTTCACTATGATCGAGTCCGTTCTAATGTTTTTTGATATTTATGCTTAGTCCTCCATGTTTTCTGACACATGGCCACTCACACTTGCCATATTACATGTGCTTTTGTTTTAATACGGAAGCTATTTCTGAGAGCATTCCAGTTGAGTGATGCAGACGCTCAAATCGACCCAGTGCCTGCGTCTGAGCTCCATATTTAGAGCTTCACAGGGCGAAGTACACATGCCTTCTCATCATGGCCTGGATCTGGGCCTCTACAGCTACATCAGATCAGAGTTTGTGGGTCACCACTCTGATTTGATGTTGCTGTAGCGCGCAATTTCAAACTAGTTAATATACCTAAACTAGAATGACCTGAAGAGAACAAAGCACTGTCTTGTTCTAGCAATAGTAAAAAGTGTAGTGGTCAGACCTGGATATGAACCAGGGATTGTCTAGTTCAGGGGTATATGCTCTTTCCATTTAGTCAAAAAGCCCTCACTTGGATCTATTCTACGCCACTTATTTGTTTGTGCAGACATTAAGAAGCAATGAGCCTTATTATTTCAGTTAATAAATGTCCCGATTTTATGGTAATGCGTTTCTTCAAAAAGGAACAGAAGGCCTGTTCTTAATAATGTTACTGAATACTGAAATAATAAGGGGGCGTTGGTGTCAGAAAGCCGAAACGTCCTACTGTGAAGGTAAGTGTTTTTCTACAGGTGACATTTAGTGGAGGGCCTCCTGAGGTGAGCCATAGAGCATTAAGTATGTACTCAACAGCAGGCTTTACAACTGGAGTCGCAGGTGGAGACGTACAATTATAGAAACATTGATTTCCACAATAAATTACACATTCACTTCTTTCTTCTGTTTATTTTACTTTGATACAATGGTACACTAATACCAATATGTCCGGATTATGTAAAAAAAGTTCTGCCGCCAAGATTAAAAGGACTTATCAAGACTAAGGATAATAAATCCGTACACAATTAAGTCCAAAGGGCATTGTGTAGCAAATAAATTATGACTGTTGCTACGAACGATTATCACAAAAACGAAACAGTCACAATAAAGCAATCTAGGAGTGATGAACGATATCATTTTATATGGTCCCATCTCTACTTGACACCGTTTGGGGTCAACGAATACAACTTACCAAAGAAATCTGCGAATGGGTCTCTGCCTCCGAAGAAGTCCCTGAAAACGTCTTCGGGATTACGGAATGTGAAGCCGCCTCCGAAGTTATCGTAATGGCCTCCTTGAAAAACAAAGTCTTTGATTATAAACACTGATGTGATGAACGCTGCTGCATGTTTGGCCCAGAGTGAAGCCATTTAGAGTCACTTACCTCCTCCTCCTCCTCCTCCTGATAAGCCTTCTTTGCCGTACCGATCATAAATATTCCTCTTGTTTTCTGCGACAGATGAAGATAAGATGGAGACCAAACTTATGACAGTGTATAAAAAAGGATTAGATTATTTTGTCGAAAGATTTACTATCATAGACGTGTTTTTCTGGCTTTCCATGTTTAACTAAAATGCTGTTATTTGCAGTGTGCTTACAGGAACAATGAAAGTATACATAGCCATACATTCTCGGGCTAAACTAATATATTTGAATAACCTAAATCCACCAGAGAACAACCAAGATTTTTGTCAGTAGAAACATTGTGTAATCCTTTTGCCAACAGCACATACCTTTTCTGAATGGGCGTGAGACATACCATAGACCAATAAAAATGTAACACACTGCTGTCTAAACCTCCATTAGGATTCCTCAGCCTTGTTCAACTTTCAGAGCTACTCTTCTCACGTTTGCAATTACTACGCATATGCTTTTGAACATTTTACGCCTTTTATTTCTCAAAATTTACATAGGTTCTTGATTTTTAATGGACAAATAATATTTATTTTGTAACTAAACTAATCTGTAACTAACTGACAATCCGATATCAAAGCTAATAATTTAAACATATTGAATTATTGAATGTTTTTTTTAGTTTGGTCCCCTATTATAAATAAATGAGAAAGAGGCTTATTCTAGATACCAAGCTGTCTGTCCGTCTTAGTACAATGTGTGACTTGTGGAAGAGAGATTTACTTTCTTCTGAATTGGATTTGTAGTAATGCATGCCATGTGGTGAAATCACTTAACTCCTCAGCTTCAAAATTAGTCTATAAATAAATAATTGAAGACCACAATGAATATTTAATCCTTATTGGACAGACAACAATAAAGACCTGTACTGCCCCCAGAAGGCTCATAAACAATTTTAGTATCAAAATGCATTGGATAACGTGGTCTAAAAATGAAACCAAACTAAAAGATAAAATATTGATAGAATTATTAGATAAAATAATGAGGAAGGTCGTACCATCTGAGAGAACCTCGTAAGCCTCTGACAGTTCTTTGAACCTACTCTCGGCCTCCTCCTTGTTGTCTGGGTTCTTGTCCGGGTGCCACTTTAGGGCCTGTTTTCTGTAACTAAAATACACAAAATTATATTAACATTGTTAGTGGAAGGCAGATAAACATACACTCCCTGGTCACTTTATTAGGTAGACCTGCTTGTGAGCTAAAACAGCATAATACGACAATACATATAATAGGGGCACCACATTATTAGGCACAATGACAAGTGGCCAGTGAGTGTCTGTACAACATTTGTAATACAAAGACAGCCCTGAGCAGAAATGACAAAGACGAGGGGACGTGCATTGAGGGCACACAGAGGCTGCTGCTGCATCAGCTGTTTGCGTGGCTGAAGGTTAGGCTCTGAAACAATCCACTGAGTCCAGGGATTGACTCTCTGTGAGGTGAAGTCTTTGTTGTAATCTGTGACTTCATGTTTGTGAGGCTAGCTGCTCAATGGTCTTTTGAACAGTTAAACAATTGAAGAGTTAAATGGCAAAAGCATTAGTATGGCCATACAATAGATATGACTTGTGAAAAAAATGTGTAGAAAGAAAAGGTTTTATTATATTATATTATATTATATTTGAAATATACATTAACATAATAAGACCATTAGTTACAATCGTCTTCCTGTTTGACAAGTCTTTCTTCAGCTCTTTGTGACATAAAACATTAGTGCCTCTCTACTATTAAAGAGGTTTGTTTACATTAGCAAAGACATTACATTTGGAACCAGGAGTATGAGTGGGAAACCAGCGTGGAGGTGGAAGAGAGGAACTAGAATATTCTGTCAGTGAGTGCTGTGGTGAATATTGTTTTATAAATGCAGCCAGGTTACAGAGTGCTTTCTGCACTGCAGTCTGTCTGTTTGTGTCAGATGTTCACTTCAGGGGATATAATTAACCCATCATAGACCTATTCATTTAAAGAAGGCCTTTAATGCATTTGTTTACCTCTAGACTAGCATTTCATATAATGTCTTTGTTGCTTTCTCCACTGAAATAGCTGATTGGGTTCTTGCTCACTCACGTGGTAAGTCAGCGCCTCAGCATACAAGATTACCCGAACGTGTCAATAAAATACATTACAACTCCTTTCCTAGATCATTAAACCACCTTCCAACATTGTAAAAACCTTCAAGTTTAGCAGAAGACTTTAATACACGACTTACGCTTTCTTGATGTCCTCTTGTGTGGCATTTTTCTGGACTCCTAAAATCTGGTAGTATTCAACCATTGCTGTGTCTTTGTGTTTTCGGTGGCTTCTTTTTTGATGCACGTGGCCTCTGGAGGAGAAACAAAAGTTGTGTTACGACATGTTGGCTGTCGGAGATTAAACTAAACAATCTCAAACCGAGTGTAGCCATGTGAGAGAGGAGTATGAAGCCTTGTACGGGGAGGGGGGGGGGGCATTAAAAGGGGGTGGTAATTCCTAACAATGTAATCAACTGCACAGGAATAGAGACACAGGGAGAGCTAAACTATCACCAGCCCAAAGAAATTACATAATCAGCACAAAAATGTATGTTCCCACTATTGGATTTGAAGACAGATATTAAAAAGCATAACATTGTGACCTAATGCTGCAACTATGAAGCAGAAACAAGACAGAACACGTGGAAAAAGTCATAGTTTTGAATGTTTAATGTGCCCCACAGTGCTCTCAGACCTTTGGGGAAAGTTTTTGTCCAACAAGGAACAGGCCTCAACTATTCACATCTCAGCATTAACTGGAAAGACCAGAAGAGCCTGGTACAATACAATCTCATCTCTCTTGTACATAATGTTAAATCCAGGACTAAGCTTATTCATCACTGTTATTGCTCAGACTAAGTCACCAAATCACACAGATTTGGAAATTATGTGGACACCATAAAAATATCTGACAGCAAGAACATAATGTTTTTAAATGTAAGCCTATTAGTTAAATATAATGGAACTATAACTGACTAGAGACAGTGTATTGATCTCAATGGCAATGGTAATCTGGGACTGTGAATCTTCTAGTTCAGGGGTAAATGCTCTAGCCATTGAACAACAAAGATCTTCAGAATGGTAAGGGAATTCACTTATATCACAATGGCATAAATTTAAACTTTACTTAAAAATAATCCATAAATCTAATTTCTTGCTAGACTTTCCTTGAAAAAGCATAGAAATAATGACTATTTGAGCTTTTAAGTCCATCAGATGTAATTGCTGTTATTCTGAAACTGAAAATAGTCTTCCTCATGTTCAGTCCTCTGGTCATGATCATCATATGACCTTTATCATATTTCTCCACAGTGTTGCATAATCAGCGATATTTTTATAAACATAATCCAGCATGAGATGTGGAAAACAGGATCCACACTGAGCCGCAAAGGAAGATTTTCCCCATTGGAACAAGACTTAGACATGGCATGTGCTTTCCAATATGACTGTAGTGTTTCATAAATGTGGTCTTATTTCAGGACCATGTTCCACTGGCCTTTTGGAACTATGCAAGATAAAATAATACGCACCAAAATCATTATCCTGAATTGTTTTACAAAACCTACAATCTCACATCCTCAAGTTATTTGCCTCAATGACGTTAAAAAAAAAATAGCATCTTGTACCAAAATGTGATCCAGTCCAGCCTCCCTCCACTACCGTGCACTGTGCCCTGTTTGTTTGCTATTTATAACCAGTGGCCTTTGCCGTTAGATTGTGTTTGTGTGTTATGGCAGTGGGCGGTTATAAGGGGTTCGGACCAGGGCGGTGACAAGGAATAGTTCTTGGTTTGGATGTGGTACTGGAACGATCAAAATAGTATCAGGGAAAGACGCTGCTTCAAAACATATAAACAACTGTAATAATGATTAATTTTGAATCACTGGGAAAAGTCATTAACCCTATCTCACAATGATAAAGAGATAGTACCTAACCCTAAAATGAAACAGGATTTTATAGTTCCAGGGTAAGTGCTTTGTTTGTCACAATTTCCTTCTTCCTTATGGAAAATTTCAGCAAAAATCAACAATTATTTTTGCTCACGTGCTATAATAAATAAAAGTATTACAGAAAATATAATAATTAAAAGTACGGTAATACAGAAAATAAAATTAATTAAAAGTAATACAGAAAATATAATAATTAAAAGTAATACAGAAAATATAATAATTAAATGTAATACAGAAAATATAATAATTGAAATAAGACAATAATTGGCAAAAGATGTATATGACCCAGAATCAAAGCTCGCTCTTTTCAGACTCATCAGATGTGATATTTCTTCTTTGTTGGTTTTCTGTCTTTAATGGGCACTAGCCACAGCTCATTGTGTCTTTCTTTTTCACTGTGTCTTTGTGTGTGTCACTGTGTGCCTGTGTGTGTGCGTGCGCCGCTTTATGCCAGTAGCGTTACACAGCAGCAGCTAACCCAGATCTGATGGATTCCTACAGCGTTCAGATTGAGCCGCGCCTCAGAGAACAGTGATGCATGTGGGTCAGTCAATCCCATAACATCAGTGAAGCAGAGGTTTTCGAAGCTAATGCCAAATAAGCAAGGGTTAGAAGATTTAAAAAACAGGTTAAATACCTTAAATGAAAAGTAGTGGTATATTCTAAATTATAAAAGAAAAAATATAAGCCAGGTCACAGAGTAGCTGTTGAAATTCTCTGTGTGGTTGTTTACAGTTCCAGTTCTCTGTAAAAGAATGTCAGTGCATCTCTAAACATGCTAAGTGAAAGCTGTGGTCAGAGACATGAGCCATGTGAGTACAGAGGTAACAATGTCCTTCTAGTTCAGTCTGGATGTGTGTGTTTCTTCAAAATGCATAAAATAGATTATTATTGCCGAGCCAACCACCACCACAGCTTACACTACATAGTTTACACAATCTGCTTCAAATCTGACAGCAACAACTCTGGGTCTCACTCTCAAGCAGGGGTTTCCCGTACACTCAAAAAGTCATTTTGAAGCGGTTTTGTAAAAAAAAAAAATAGCATGCTAAGTTCTCAATGCTAAGTTCGGTTTTATCTTAATAATGAATAACATCTTAACAGTCAGTAGTTTTAAAAAGATTGCTGAAGAATGTACCTTAACAATACAAGAGCGGTGGACAAAGCAGGGACAGTCAAAGCAGAACAAACCCAGCACAAATCAGAGAGGACAAAGACACAGATGTCAAGCCGCAACAACAGGGGCCTGTACATCAATAACACTGTTTAAACAAGACACTCTGCCTGTGTTAAACTTCTGAAAGTCATAGATCTACGCCGTTAGGGAAACATACCAACTTGACACTGTTGTTTTTACATTGACTACTTAAATATAACATGGAATTATAAACATTCTAAATAAGAGAGCATTGATTTTCACACAAAGTAGCACCAAGACAATATCTCTCTATACAATGTAGTTGGGATGGTAGTGATGCAAAATCAGGCCTTAGGGAGGACTAAACCGGGCAGGCTCCTTTACCAGAGACTTGATCTGCAAAAGACCCTTGCACCACTAACTAAAAACAGCCACCAGTGATCCCCACACCAGAGTTTAAGAACCACTGGAGTTGGGATTTTGATACATATTAAGGGAACTTGCTTTTCTGTGTGGAGTAAAGGCATTATGAAATACTGTAGGTCGAACATCTTTTATGAAAATCCAGTGTGTGGAGTCTATATTATCACAGCTCTATGTCCCAAACATAATCTTTGTGTTTGCATAAATCTGCTCCCAAAATGTGGCAACAAAGGGATGACCCTATGAAAAACAACATGGATGACTCACTTAATTTGAACAAAATAAGGCTAAAAAACAATATACTCAACAATCACCATGCCAACATATGAAAAATGGTAAACTAGGGTACATTTTACAATTCCATTCCTACATTAGAACATAAAATGGCAGCAGCACATCTTAAAGATTGTTGTTAAAAGTCAACAAAATTTCAGAGAGGAAAGTATGCATTATATTAAAGCGGGGTCTCATGGTTTATCTAGTTAAAAGGTAATTATAGATATATGTACATGTCTAAAAGTGAAAGGACATATATATTTAGTGATTTTTTTTGCTAAAAAGGAAGCAAATAGGCAAATGCTAACTTTGACATTTCCTATGAACTTGCCTAGCCGCAGACAGATGACAGCGTTACTATAGGAACAGCGCAGAAACTTCCAGAAAACCTTCAAGCAAAATACATTATAGGTTCATATGAACATTTAAACTATGTTAGATAAAATACAAAAGTAACTTGTACAAGATATATGGGTTAAATAGTCCTGTTAATAACGTTGGCTTTAGGAGGTAGCCTTGTTGGTTATGTAGGTAGGTTATTATTTGTTGACAGACGTTATCTTGATAAACAACGGTGTTCTAAATACATGTAGTCAGTCTCAGTTATATTTAGCCTAAATCCTTGAACATATCCTTATACAATATCAAAAACTTGGCTACATGGGGCGAGGTAATGGTTTTGAAGCTATGTTAATAGAAAAACGTCTGAAACCGTTTCAAGATAGCTAACATACGCTTTATTATGACATTATCCAGCCATGGTTAGTTGAAGATCACATAATACAGGTTTCTTATATTATAATAAAACATCTTTAAGGGTTTTTCTGTGATAAAATTGTAATCAGACCGATGATTTTGGCGTAGGACAGACCCCAGGGTGCGAGCATCCTAACCCAACCGCTAGCTAGCGTTTACGACGTCGACGTGACCATGTGCGGGTCATTTCTCAATCTCTCGATTTAAAAAAGATAGATTACGTTGTGGTCTTTCTTTAAATATGAACGTCTGCTTACCTGTAGCGAAGAAATGTCAGATCTGAAGGCCTGGTTTCCTGTGAGTGAGAGGAAATGTAGAAGCAGTCGCTGGGGGCTGGTGCGTAGTGTGGCTACAATTACTGCTGCGTTTAAGAGCGTCCGGATTTAAGATGTGTTAGTTTAATTCCCGCAAATTACAATACTTCATCCACACATGTTATCATTAGTATACATTACAATAACGAGAAAGAATGAGCTCTTTCTTATACAGTATTGAGTGAATTTTGCATTAACATAAATACACCGTAATACTTACTAGCGATACTTTCTACACGTCCCTAAATGCGTCTTAAGGCATTAATAGTGAAGGTTCCCTTTTACAGCATTTTTATTAAAGAAATCAATAGAAATAGATCTATATAATGTAAAACGATACAGAGTGTTTATATGTTTATATCAGACATCAGTAAATGCTTCTTCCCGTAAGGATATTCACAGACAGAGGTTTAAGCGCAGATGTTCATAAGCTTTGACCACGGCTTTGTGCGCCATCTGTCGCGTATTATGACGCCCTACATACCCCACTACTACCACTAATAGAGTATAGATCAGCACTTAACGGAATTAGTAAAAATGTCCCTGGCCCGTGAAAAAACAAACCCAATAAAAAATATACATATATACTAAAACAAAATATATTCAACAATGGCTAGTTTTCAATTGAAATGGTAAACTAGGGTATTTTACGTTCAAAAAGCCTACATGGCAGCAACACATCTCAAAAGATTGGGACAAGGCAAGAAAAAATTTTAAAAGTTTTGCATCCAATGTCAAAAAAATTTCTGTGAGACAAAAAAAGGACCTCTTGGTTTAGGAGCATTTAGTTGGGTATATAAATAGCATAGAGCTTATATTAACAAATGTCTAAAAACAACAACAAAAAACATTCATTAGTCAGACAAATGTGTTGGTATGTGTTTATCAATCATTAAGAAATGAAAAAGCAGCATGTCTGGGACTGGTGTAATTCTTATATTACAACAGACATTGGTGTTGAGTGGGAAATGAAGGTCACTAATGCACTTACCAACAGCAAGCTTTGCCAAAGAGAAAAAAACCCATGAAAATGAGTGATGGATACTATACAGGATTATTACTGACATTCAGATCCTAATTATACTCAGTCCAAAGAATCAGCTCTCAAGAACAGGTTCGCAGTGGTCATAGCTTACACTTCAGCTTACACGGTCAGTGGAGTTCCCAGAACGCACTGTCCTCTGCGTTTTTACTATTGATCGACCAGCACAGTTGTAGAAACCTCAAAACACAGAAACAACTACATTTCTTTATTCTATACAAATTCACCTTCTATATAGTTATGGTATAAGGACAACAGCATACAGTTAACTTAAGTCTAAAGTTATTCATGTACCTAACCATGATTAACAGATAAAACAGCTGTGAAAGAAAATAAAACCTTTACCATTGATTATTGAGAAGAGGTATGAGACATTCAAAAGGTCACATTTGGAACAAACCCAAAAATGTCAATTTACTCAGTTGTAATTACAACAAATGACCAGCAGATGGCGGACTTGTATAAACCGTGAATAGCCAGATATTTAATGTACTGCAACACAGCTTTTTGTCACCATTCCCCGTGTGTCATCTTTCTACGACTTTATGTGGATGGTTCATGTTGGATTAACTCATCAGCCATAACACTAATCCACTTTAATCCATTTACAGTAGGTTACAGTATTTTCCAAATACTCTTTTAGGTAAGAAGGCTTGACAGATTTGTAAGTTTTCTTGTTTTGTCATAAACAACATAAACAAGTCTAAAAGCTTCACTCAGCCTCTAAAAACCCTGCTGCTAGCGTGCTTAAGTATATTACATTAAGAATGATTCATAACATCAGACATTAACTTTGTCAGTTATCATCCATCACGAGGTAATAGTCCAAAATAAATCTTGTCGTAATTGAGATGAATCCCTCATTTCAATGACAAGTCCGGTTTTTAAGACCCAATTACCACTTTGAGTTGCCTGGCCCGATGAGTGTGTAAGCTTTAGGTTCTAAAATGCTTAAAAAGGGGGCAACACTGGGCCGTATTGAAGACGACGATGGAGAAATGGCCTGAGTCCAAACCAGAATGGATCTCCTCTTCTTGCATCGGAGGGCACCTAGATTTATGACAATCGCACACAATCTTAATTTGTGCCAGGCACGATAATGCATCTTCAAGGCCAGAATGGTTCTGCTTAGTGCTTCTTAACTGGATGTTTCTTTAATTATATGTCAGAGGCCATAAAACTCGTGGAAGGAAAATTTCCCACAAAGCACTGTTTTATGTCTCAGGGGATCATTACAGTAAATTACAAGCATCAACAATTAGAAAAAGAAAAGATTTGAACAAGAAAATGAAAAAGAACAGAAGGTTTATTCACACCTTGTTGGTACACCTATCACTGGTTTCCATGGCGACGGGGTTGATGCCCTCACAGCAAACTATTTAAGGGAAGAGATTGTTCACAAAGCCTTTCCATTCATAATCACATAAAGGAAAGAAAACAACAATCCTGTACAAATAATCAATAATACAAGAGTAAACATGTACATATTCACAAATTCATAATCATATAATAGTATTCTCCCTTAGTCTATTTTACTGCAACATCTCCACACGCTTCGCTTCGGATCAGATGGCATGTGCACACTTATGCTATGGGTACAATAGCTGGGGCAAAAGTAGTCACCCTCCTCTGCAATTTCTTAATTAGTTGCCTTATAACCTGGAATTCAGTGACAGTTACAACATTTAGTTGCCGTTCTCAACTGTCGTGGTTGCCTCTTTGATGAATGTACATGTGCTTGATGGGGAGAATCGATGAGTTTTGGAAAGTCAGGTTTTTCAACAATAATAATAATAATCAGTTTTCTATAGGCTTTGTATTTAACATGCACTATGCATATTCTTTTGCTTTCAGTATTCATCCTAGTTAAATTTGCCAAACAGTGAACTTTTCTGCTGCAAGACCAATACAGTTCATCTTATCTTAAACACACTCTTCTAATTGTTTCTTACTTGGTTACTTGATTATAAGGCAACAAAAAAGGAAAAATACTAAGTTGAGTGAATCCTTTTGCAAGACACTGTATCAGACATGACACATAGTATTAATAGTGGTAATCATCGGTGAACCATGTCGTAAGAATACATAATGGCTATACACCCTTGGCACACCATATCGTGGCTTGTGGTAATTTTATATTGCCTTTTTTCAATATGATTCCACTTGATCTTTGGTGAAAAATACTCACAAGAGAGCAGCTGCTACCACTAGTTTTAAGCACACAATACTGGATTTCCTGCACCCTTCTATTGCTGTTCTTTTCAAAGTGTTCTGACTTAGTTAAAATAGTTAAAACTACCATTGATTTAAAAATACTTTCTAACGTCATCCTTGCAACCACCTTTTGTTTAGTCCTCCAGGCATTCCTGTATTGTCACTCATACAAACACATCACATCAGGCAGAGTCTGTGCATCATCTTCCAGGTTATTTTTGAGTCTGTGGATGTAGGGATAGACAAGACCTGAACCTTTTCAGCTCAGCTCAAATCCAGCAGATGACTCGATGGCGTAGAGCAATTTGTTTCTCATCTGATGTTGGTCGCAGAACTCGGGGAGCTTGAGCAGGTTCATGCAGGTGCTGGCTGTGGGAAGGCGGTCTAAATCTGAGCCTCCGTTGTGGATGCAGAAGGCTGGGTAGAGCTCCTGAGAGACAATATAGGCATTTTAGGGTTATAGGGTAATATTACTTTAAATCACAATTTATATCACAGGCTAAATTGTGTTTTTTCCCCATTAACAGTGTGTTCAGTTGCAAGTATTCAGATTCATGATGTAAAAAAGCTGTTGTGTGTTCAGCGGGTGAAGAAAAATCTTATTATTTTGCTACATTTTGTAACCATATTTATGATTAAATACATAAAAGCCTCTATATCAATAGGACACATATAGCCTATCAAGACAGGTATATTGGTATCAGAATCAATATTAGTGGTAACTAAAATATTGGCCTGGAATTTTCATATTGTTGCATCTCTATGGAAAACTCTATATATTATAAAAGAACAAAAATTAGAATTTGACACAGAGTGGTACATTGCTCAGCCCTAAGGAAATTAACCTGACAAATAGCCTATTGCCACAGATTACAACTGAACACTGTTTTTAAATGTTGATGTGTGGCAGGCAAAAAACGAGATGTGAGTCAGCCTGTGTCAGCGATGACCACAATGTTCAAAGCAATTCCAATTAGGTAATAAGTGTCAGACTCCATCAGCGGATAAATGTTAAAAGAGAGACATTAGAGCTCACCGAATACAGCACAAGTATAAATTTAAGAAATCAGTTTGGTGCTTTGAAAGGTACTGAGTGGGTGACTGGCCCCGCAGTTTAACCCCTGGATGAGAGCCTGAATGAATGGTCATTTCATGTTGTCTATCTGGCATTTTTTAAAGCTGGTGATGATGAGGCCACCATCTCATCTGCAGACTGTGACACTGAGCGTTTCCATCACACAAAATCTCCCCTCCGACCTGATTTCATCCCGTTATTTAGAGTTAGCATATAAGGGTTCGTGGCCATACTCCCTCGATTAAAATGGCTCTTCTGGGACTTAGCCGTAATGACCCCATTTTTCTGACAATTACCGTATTAAACAATCGTTGCTTATTGAGAAAGTGTCATTACGGCTGCTATCATTTTTGAAAAAAAGTGAGCTTCCATCATCTTTTTTAAATGGCTTCTCCTGACAGAGCTATTCCTGCTATAATGAATCCTGGGCTGTTTCACGACAGCTAATTAAGCCTTAGCTGGCTCAAACGGAGGGCCGGGTCAGGGGCCACTCCTCGCAAATTACTGCCCTCTTCAGCACCGTGAGGGAGGGGCACGGGCCAACCAAAGTCAGAGGAAGAGATGGGGCAGATTTTCAGAACAGTTTTGTGATCACATTTTCACAAATTTTTGTTATTATTACTATTATTAAATCAAAAACAATGTTATAGGAGATTATTAGTTTGTGTGATGACTGTACTTAATGACTATAAAAAACATTATTTATTATTCCTATTCCCCAGACAGTATCAGATATACTAGCTTGTATCTTTATAACAAAATATGCAAGATCTAAGTTGTTCATTTACTAGGATCTTAACACAAAAGGCAGAATTTCAGTCGGCAAATGCAGTGCCCCAGACAGTGGTTCAATAGAAGGAGGTCATGAACTGTTAAAAGAGAGCATACACTACAGATAAGACACTACAGTAGCCTAGTGTTATCAGTGTGAAAACTACCAGTTATAGAATTGTTATCTGTTCAGCTATTTCTATTAGAGCTCCATTAAGAGGAAAAATGTCTTAACGTTCTGAAAATACAAATATATTGGTGTATACTGAGCAGAGGAACCGATGGAAAATGTGTGTTGGTTAATGTACCTTAAAGCCCAGCAGCGGAGGTCTGGAGCAGCTGGTCACAAACTTTAGCAGCTTACGTTTCTCTTCGTCTGTGAAGCTTTCCACCACCTCCCAAAAGATCTGGATGACCGGGTGAGTGGCAGAATAACCACCTGCGACAAAGAGGACCACAACTAGATATGAATTCTAAATTTAAAAAATATTGCTGTAATTAATAAAGACTACAATTGTTCTTACCAGAGTAGTTGGTGAACTTCTTCAGGTCATCGAGAGAAATGGGCACATGAGCCCCAGATATAAGCACCTTTTAAGGGAAAATATGTTATATACCGGTACTCTAATAGTTGCTTACAAAGAGTGGGCGATATGGTTAAAATTTCAGGGCAATTTCAGTTAATATCCAAACCAATCTAACTACAAATTAATTATATCTCCAGTCCAATGTTCCTCAAAATATTTAATACTATTTATTTTTCTTTTTTAACAATATGAACACTGGCTCTGTTACAATAAAAATGACAGTGAAGAGCAGAGCTGTACAATGACATTTTTTATCACACCCCCATTGTTTCCATTACGTTTCATTGTAAGGTGTAGTTGTGACGAATTTACCTGAATCTCTTGCTGGTCAAACATCCGCAGCCACTCTAAGTTGACCACATTGGCGACCCCCTGTCTGAAGGCCAAGCATTGGGGCCTGATCTGTTTGTTAAGTCTGTAGTCGGCCACTAGGTGGATGTAGGCAATACGGTTGGCTGTGGTCACAGGGATGTCCTTTCCTCCAGGTTTTAGCTCGACCACCTGAAAAACAACGCATTAGACCCTAAACATAAGGCTTCAGATGGTAGAAGCAAACAAAGGCAGAGGTATTTCAATAAGTATATAGTACATTAAGACACATAAGTAATAGGAAAATCTGGTCCAATACAATTTGGCCCGGGCCTCTCTTTTCATTAGCTTTAGAGCAGTTAGCGCTTGATAAGATGTGTTCATTGCTCTTCATAAAGTATCGGCATGATTTTTTACCTCTTACTGCCTCCAATAAATCCTATTAGCAATGAGAGAAATTATATGTTTTAAAATAGCATCAAATTATGAACAAGGGCAAAGAGCAGCTTTCTGTCAAGTGGATTATTAGTGGAGCAATGTGGTCAAATTGTCTCATTGGCCACAGTGGAAAGCAGTCTTCAAATATTACTACCGGTAGTCACTGGGGATGTTTTAGCAGCCACATACAAGTTATTGGAATGATTATACCGCATGTATATGAGGCCTGTATACAATGTGATAAAGTTAGTTATATCTCTGAAATAACCAGCGCTCAATTAATGGTATTTTTTACTCAAGCAAGAATGAAAAATAGGTGCCTGAAATCCAACCTGTCAAAATGGCTCTTTCATTATGCAAAGAATTCACAAAATATGGATAAACAGCATATATAAAGCTAACATTCCAGAAAAGTGAATTTAGCAACTGTGCAATTTGATTTTTCTTCTCTCGTATTTGGGATCTGTGCTGAAACCTTATGCCTCAGCAAGTGGATTTTTGACATGCAATCATTTCTCCGTTTCCCCCCGACAGCCCTTTCTGATTATGTGCTAATGTCAAAGAATTATCTTGCTTACTTTGGCTATCTTGCGAGGGCAAATGCGGGGCAAACTGCTCCTGGGTCGGGTAAGTGTGTGCCTAATCTTTCACAAATTGTTTTCCCCTATCGTGTTTGTGCTGCCCTATTTGTGACCAGGAGGGCTACACTGTAACTCAGGTGTTGTTTGAGGAGAGCTAATAAGACGTGTAAAAAGCCCTGAGCAAACATGGCTACGGGTTGAGTGCAGGTCTGTAGCAGCAGGTTAACTTCAGTTTCAAATCAGACGTGCCTAAGAGCATCTAGTTGCTTCTGTCAGCCGTGTTTGGGATCATTCTTAAGGTGGAAGCAAGTGGAAGGGTCAACAGCAGGAAGACAGCAGTGACGTGCTTTATCTGTTTTGGTGTTCAAATCGGTAGATCATGAGGAGCAATGCATTAGCCAAGCAAGAGAAACCAAAGCAAAGGAAGGAAAACTGGTCAATTATTGTGCTATATTGGAGTCAGACAGGAAAGAACGACCAGAGAGGCTGTGGGTGCCTTGTTTACATGAGGTTATAACAAAACATTGATATTATAACTTGATGATGTTTATTCATGTTGAAGTGAAGCTTTGTAAATAATCAATTGACTGGTTGCTAAGGTTTCACTAATGCTTAACTAATGCTTAACTAATGCTTAACTAATGCTTAAGTGTGTGATTTGGTCACTTTAAATTGCGTATTGTCTGTCAGGTGACGTCTGTGTCAACCTTAACCCATAGCTGCACATGTACGCTTTGTGACCTGTGAATCCTAAAAAAACCCCCAAAGAATATGAATGAATGTTTTATCCAGTTACCTGAGCCTCTCCCAGATCATTGTTGACAACAGTGAAGTTTAGGCCCAGCTCCTCCACGTCGCCCTCGTAGCTCTTGAGGAAGAGCAGGTTGCGGTACATTTCTGGATCCAGTGAAGCCAGATGGTGGATGTCCACATCAGCGCTCGTCCCCAGAAGTTTAGACAGAAAGAAACTGGCAAAGGGCAGCTCCACCAACATGTTCTCATACAGCGCCTGTGGGGAGAGAGGGCCTTAACTCAAGAACTGGAGGGCAAAAAACTTCTTCTTACATAAAACCTGACTTTCTTTACTCAGTCATGATATTTGTGTTTATCTTGAAGAACAACAGCCTCCATCTACAACACACAGGCTTCAGTTTCCTCCACCTCAAACTTTATAAATGCCAATTCTCACCTTGACCTTAATGCTATTAAGAAGCACATGCGGGCAGGTGACTCATAAAGACCACAGCTAATGTACTGGAATAGTCCAAAAAAATGGCCTGGTGCAGGCATTAAAATATACAGGTCCTTATAAATGATAGCGCTAAAACCCTGAGCACATCAGCTAAATGGATTATAAATCTCACACATTTCCATAATGCACGCATCTTAAACACACACGCACGCATAAATCAGGCCTATTTTCTAAACACAGGTTAATTGCACAACTTCAAACATTGTCTATTTTTTATGCAAAATAATCCACTTAGTATTTCTCTTGTGGCCACGGCTCGTTTCAGACCATATGCACGTCATGGCCCCTTGAAACCTATCAATAACACTGGTGCCGGGAAGAGGCAGCCATAAGTATATGGGAAAAAACGGCTGCCTTATTTTTTCAATGGCACTTACTTTATTTATGAGTGTTTATTGCCAGAAATTGTGCCAAAATGACTTGGGCCTGGAAGAATTAATTATTATGGCCTGGGCCTTTTAATATAAGTGAGTGCAGTGGCAACGCAATTAAAGCAGATCGCAGCACCATCAGGTGGAATAAATGCCAACAACATTTCAGGTGCATTCTGTTAGCTGCCAAATAAATTACTTAATTTACAACATTAAGAATCAATAAAATTATAATGCCTTTCAAACACATCTCTATCAATCATGGCGCCCACCTTAGGCAACTGTCAGCTGCTGCAGACCAGAGAGAAAAACGGTACAAAACTGTGATTTTTATTTGAAAGAGTCTCAGAGATCTTTACAGTAAGAGCCATAAATGATGAAGAGGTTGAAGGTTTTGTGCTAACGAGGGATAGATGAGGCAGACAAACAGAAGTCAGCTCATACAGGTTAGACTTTAATAGGACAATGGAGTTTTGACAATACCAGTAAACTCTCTCATTACAAGTTAATCATATCTAACATCTTTGGACTTATTAAAAAAGGGAAGTGACCTGTTCTCATGTGCACCCATTTGTGACTTAAATCTTTCTTCCTGTCAGCGGGGTGGACAAGTGAAGAAGAGGGATGACGGTCAGCCTCTATTCTGATGCTCAATCCCATTTCAGTGAGTACCCCCCAGACAAGCCACTCCCGCCTGTAATACATCACCTCCACAACAATGGCACGCCTCGGACATTAATTAACTATATTAATCTCCAGTGTCCTTTGAGCCGCAATGTTGCACTGTGCACACTACTCCTGCAGCGAGCAATGATGCAATCCCGATCTATATATACTAAACCATTCGCCTTTTACCCGGCACTAAACAAACATCAATACACACCTTTCAAATGGCCACTCAAACGGGCATTTTTATTGAGGAAAAAAAAAAAAAAAAAAAAGAGTATAATGTAGGGTAAATTGAAAGTCAAATTTGAATTATTATCGCCTGACATAATTGCCTAAACCATTATCTGTAGATGGGCTTCTAGATCAAAGGTTTTCAAACTGTGGAACGGGGAGCACTGGTGGTACTTGGGGTCTTTCTAGTGGTAAAAGGGGAGTCTTAGATTTGGTCCAGATATGATTACGTCAAGGTTGAGTTCTGCTTTAGACCTGGTTTAGGTTTGGATTTGAAGCGAATAGCTTAATATCAGGTTCAGTCTAGCTTTAGTCTGATAAGGTGGCACTTCAAAAGGCAAATATTATGATGATTAGACCGTCCCAGGACTCCAAGCAAGAGAGAGTAGAAGAGACTTGGATGTTCCTGACCAGTAAAACAGATCAAAATGCTATTACCACATGCTTTGAGGCCGTATTTATGTCCTGTCCGCGTGGGGCTGCTGATTTAGTGCCAGCCAAATGCGATCGCTACACAAACAAGAGGCAGGAATCATCGGCTAATGGAAGCCCTAATTGAGAGACGACCGCTTGTCATGAGGTAATTCTTCTTCGTTTCAGGTGATAGACCCCACCGCACACACATATAAAGAAGGCATACTGATAAACAATCACTACGGCGTGCATTAAGGATGATTTAGAAACATTAAGGCTGGAATAAATAGTGTCATCAACGGAAGAAAAGGACAGAAAAACAATGGCATCAACAGATTATGGACGGAGGTAATTAAAGACTGAAACTAGACTCGGCTCTTAAGTGAGTAGGTCAGAATGACATTAAAAATGAACATTAAAACACACAAGTTATATGTAAAGGAACATGCAGGATTTCAGAAAACGAGAGAACTATGGTGAGTATTGATATAGCTGTTTCAGAACTAGTCAAAATTGGGTATAATAAAACCTAAACCAGGACTAAATCAGAACTAAACCAGAACTAAACCAGGACCAAACCAGAACCAAACCAGAACAAAACCAGGACCAAACCAGCATCAAACCAGAACTAAACCAGGACCAAACCAGCATCAAACCAGAAGTAAAAAGAAGTCACCTATAGCTGTAGTTTGGAGGTTTCCTAAAATAAAATTTAAAAAAGTAAAACAAAACAAAGAAAATGCTTCAAAATGACTATCTGCCCCTGTTCTATGATGTAAAGCAAGTAATCTGTCATAATTATTATTTTACTTTTGTACTTACCCTGGACTCAACTGCAACATCAAATCAGACTGTGCATTGACCAATAGTAGTCTATAGAGTTGAGTGGTGTGGCAGCCCATAAACTCTGATGTTGCTGTAAAGGCCAGCTACTTTTGGTCAGTTTCTTACTTTAGGAAATCTCCAGACTACAGTTTTAATTTTGATTGGACAGTCATTTTGGTCTAGCCCTAGACAACATCCAAACACTAACACACCAATACACATGAATACAGAGAAAGTTGGACCATTTCTGTACATACCTTACCAAGAATCCTGCCTAAAAAGTAGTAATGTCGTGTGAAGGAGTCTCCAACCAGCATCTCGGCAGCCGGGCTGGGGTACAGCAGGCCCTCGTTGGTGGTCTTGAAGAAGCCCTGGTTTGGGTTAAACCCAGACTTGAGCAGTTCATTTAAAAATTCTCTGAAGATCCCTCCTCCATCGATGCCAGCCTCGTCCAGACCGTGAGCATTTAGAAGATGAACTCGAATGCGCTTCTTCAAATCGGGTTCTGATTTTGAAGAAAAAGAAATACAACAAAAAACAAAGTACATTTATAACTCACACAACATCATAATGTAGTTCAATAGTAAATCTAACAACAGGGATACAGGCAGCACCACATTCCCAAACTTCATATACCCTTATACACTCACTGGTTACTTTATTTGGACTATCTTTTCAACGCTAGTTTATACACATAGCTAATTCATATGGCAGCAAATCAATGTATTTAGTGACATGTGTTCAATACAAACCCGCTGAAGGTCAAACTGAGGGGAAAAAAAGTAATTTAAGTGACTTTAAACATGCCATGACTGTTGGTGCCAGAGTATTTCTGAGACTGCAGCTCCATTGGGAATACTTTGCACCGAAGTTTACAGAATATGAAAACAAGAAAATGCCATGCTGGTCAGAGAAGAACGGCCATAGGTACAGTAGCAGAAGTCCACACTACTTTATTAGGTACAATGTCTAGCTAATAAAGTGGGTGTATTTGTGATATTATAGCAGAATTTTGTATTAGAAATGGCTGTGAAAACCCTTTCGGGGCTGTCGGTGATACAATATTGTTTGGGTGACCTGCAGAATATTGAGATCAAATTCAGTAAGAGGTCATCTTTCAGAATAATTAATGTACAGTGATAAATCAGAGCAGCTATAACTTATAGACATCTAAATGATATAGATCATGTCTTCAGACCTGGTCTACCACTACTCTTTTTAATCAGAGTGCCCTCAGTGAAGTGCCCTTTTAAATTCAAACACAAAAGAGGTGCCTTAAAATAATTGATTCAGCTTTTATGTGCTCCATTATAATAATCAGGATCACAATTACCCTCCACTGAAATTCAACCCTATGAGTGAAACGCATGATTCCTATGACACTAGATAAGGGCACTATATAGTAAACACATTATCTGCATCGAAGGAAGCGAAATGTATTGCAATAATGATATGGTCTGGTGAGAGCATTTTACACTGTCAAAAGAAATGGGGACTTGAATCAACGTATGTTAAGATCAACCAATAAAGCAATACATTTATTTGCAGTAAATTTATACCTGGTTTATAGATAGGTCAGATGCAGATTAGTCCTGGTTCAGACCTAGTTTTGCCCTGCCTTACAGTAGTCCTTGATCATAGCTGGTTTAGTGTCGTTTAGTCTTAATTAAGGTTATCCAACAAAATCAACATGGTTATTGAATATCACGTGTTTTTTGTAGCTGTAAATATACTTAACTACAGGTTTAGTGAAACTAACACTTAAAAAGGCTTATATTATAAGTAATTTTTACCATTTTCAGGAGAGAGTTTATCATAGGCATCTTCGTAGATGTAGTTACGTCTGATGGTGACACTGATGCCATCAGGGAATGGCCCGTCGCCTTGAACATCCCGTTTATCAGCGAAGATTAACCTCTGGAAGATCTGCAAAACACATGAAATCCAATTTCAGGGTCATGTAATGACATTGGTCTGTTGTCGATTTTAATCTAATGAAATATTATTTTCCTGTGCTTTTTAGTAGGGTAGCAAAGGCTCTTCTATCCTCAATCCCACCCAGCAAACCAACTTTTCTTATGAATGTCAGTACAGGTGAAGTAAGTAGGTGAATGTTTCTTTGATGCAAAGTGTGGTAGTAAAGCTCTACATGAAGGTATACATTTACAATTTTTCAATAGTCAGACTCAGTGCAGTACCTTGACTCTCTCTTCAAAGGGAACCACAAAAGGAAGCTCTGTGAGGATGGCCAGATGTCTCTCTTCAGACACAGACAGCTGTGGAGGTTCAGAACCAACTGTGGAAGCAATATACAGTTAGTTTTGATTGAACCTTAAGAATATATTTTTTGGGGAAAGACAGGTAAAGTTACCATTTTGAATGCCATGCCAATTGAGAATATCCAACAGGAAATACATAAAAAAAGCTAAATGCAATTTTACTTTTCTATTTTGTTATTGTTGTGTGTACAGCTCCAGTTGTATTAAGCCTACCTTTGAATGCTTAATGAAAAATTTCTTATTAATTAGGTACCAAAATGCAAATATTACTGTTGCATTAAAATTATTGTGCACTCAACAACCTAGATAAGATAGACTCTAACAAATGTTCATTTATTTTTCATCCTTTTAATCCATGTTTTAACTAGGCCTACGCTGTCGTACCCAACAGCATGGTGTATATCGGCGAAACGGCCCCATACGTCTGCCACAAATGTTATGGCACCAACGGGCACCTTAATCAGACATAAGGGTTTTTATATTGTTAAGAGCTAAGTTAGAGGCTGTGAAATATACCCAACTTCCCAATTTCAATCCAATATGGCAGACTTCCTGTTTGTTGTAGGGTGGGGCCATAATAATAAAATGTTGGGTACACTGTGGAGAATCATTGTACCAAGTTTCATTGCTCTAGGCCAAAGTAAGTCTGTCCAGAGTCCCATAGGGGTCAAAAACATGGGGACGCTATAGAGGCATTCTTTCTTTGACCTGTAATTTGCATTTGTACATTAAATATACATTATACATTACTGTGCCAAATACTGCGCCGGATTACTGTACCAGTTCGGCATCTTTACGATGTGTACCCATGCGTAAAAACTGATCCAGCAATTTGTTTTTGATTTATCGCGTAGGATCTGAGGACGCAGACGCGGGCGTGGACGAACGAGATTCCATAATATTGTCGTTACGCCAATATAGGTTATAGGTTATAACTGCAGATATTTAGCCATTCTGCTGATGTTTCGTGCTCTCACAAAAACACCCCAATGGCTAAACTGTTTTTCACTACACTCTCTTTGCACCCACTTTAACTCAATTATTCTGCCCAATTAGTCAATCTGATCTGCATTTTCCCATTAGGTTTCCATCTTTGAGGAGAAATATGGCCTCTCAGTGGTCAATACATCGGTCATTCATCAGCCACGGCTCTGTCCATTTAAGGAAATGAGAAAAGGCTAGACAAACACACTGACCAGATGTGTGCAGGTTCATCAGGTACTTTCACACTAATTGAATTTATCCCATACAGCCTTTGAGTGGCATTAGCGAGATCAGACACACATTGTTATCAGCTTGTTTTCACACCCGCATCGAAACAACTGCTAAATGAGCCAGAAAATGTTCAAATTATTTTTTGTAGACCAACATCAAAATTTGTGGGTGACGTATTAGTAGGAAAAAGTAAGAAGTAAGAAGTTGGAAGAAAATTAAAAAATAAAAGGTGATTTTGAATAGTAACTTGAAAGCTTTCTTGGTTGCCACAGATGACTTTATGATACAACATATGACCTTACCATCTAGTGTAGACTGCAGTGGCCCAATGCGACCCATCCGACGTGTTCGCCATACATTTCTTGCTGAAGGCACATATAATTGAGTGACCTGCAAAAAGTCAATTTAAATGTCAATACTGTATCTTTAGCTACAGAAGAAAATGGAAAAACTGCTTGTAAGGACTGTCAAAATCTAAAAGTTATAACATTAACATAACAAGTACTAGACTTAAAGTAAACAGGTGCCTTACCCTATCGGCGCGAATGTTGCCCTCTTCAGAAAGCCAGTGACCTGCTGGACAAAAGGGTCGTCTGATGTCTCGAGCTTTCACCATCTTCACCAAGTTAGTGATCACCTGTTGTAGATCAAACAGACCGCACATTCGTCATTAACATGTCACCACAAAATATACTCTAGAGCACAATGGGATAGAACATAGGGATAGCGCTTGTTCATTTGTCAGCTATTGGATACAATGAGGTGCTTTTCTTTAAGAAAAAAAAGCAATTTGTGAATTCAGCCATTAGTGCACCATTTATTGGGAAAAAGAAAAACGATCAGTGCTGTCCCTCAGTGTCCAGCCTGTTAATTACCCATGCTGTATGCTGACATCAGCCACTGGATAAAGAATGAAAAACACCAACAGCAGTGGGGAACGGATGTAGGTGTAGACGGTTGTATGTAAATTTATTCGAGCTAGGGTTGGAAGATTGAGCATTACATTTCAGAATTACTATATTTAGTATAACAATAGTTTTTTCATATTCAATTTTAATGCATAAAGACTTTGTAGTCAACTTGCTAAAAATAGTCAAAAGGAGAAATAAAAAAAGTCAATCAAATTTTGAAAACATTACATTGTACAACAATTACCTGCTCAGCCCTATTTTAAGCAAATGCACTTACCACAAACAAATTTAGTTGCCAGAATTGGTTACTCTTAGTGACTGGTGTTCTCTGGTCACATTCTGCTAGATGTGTGCTGTCTGATATAACCTCACGTATGTCATTGCGTGAAGATTAGTAAAAGCAGGTCTGAGCAATAACAGTTAGAGCTAGTCCATTTCCATATAATGCTCCGAGCAGATTGTTTCAAATCGAACTGTTCTTTCCTAAAGCACATAATTTTCATAGAGTCACGATCAATCTCTGCAAATCACCACCAGGCAACTCCAGTCTGCAATAAGGCCAAGTGCAAAATGCTGTAAAATGCGCGTGGCGATGGGTTTGGAGCGGGTCTACCCCCTGACTTTACCAATGAATAAGCATCTCTTAATTAGTCCATCGGGTTAAGTGCACGCCTTAATGGGCCTTTCCCAAACTCCTAGGTGACATCTCTCTCCAAACATGGCCAAGAAGAAAGTTCCATTAGCAATATTAATACAAGCTTAGTTGATCATTTTCATTCAATTAACTTCTTTCAATTAAATAGATAGCTGGACAATGGAGGTGATAAAAGATGGGAGGGACGGCTGATGACACCAACCAAACATTAGTGTGTTAGGGGTCAGCGGCGTTAAACTGACTGTAAATCCCAACGTTCAATTTGGAAAATGCGTTTTCCCTGCTCCCCACTTCTTTAATGGGTCGTTTTAGCTGACAAGAGGCCTTTGAGCAGATCTTTTATGAAAACTCCCTCCGTGCTCTTTGTGTATTTGCCACCTTTTGAAGAACCGTGGTCTCTCAAAGACTAACAAAGAGGTATTGCCTAATTGCAGCGTTCTTGAAAGACTTGAAAGTTCTGAATTGTAAAATAGGCAAGGTGCATTAAATCATTACGGTTATTTGCTACATTTATTAGCATTAGCATTAGTAGTTCAATTGCATGGCTAGTCAATGCTTGTTTTTGAATGCATGCTTAATGAATTCTTCTGGAATGCTTCTGGGCACAATCTGATCCATGATGCTTTTGTATTTTCAAATAATAGGGAAACTATAAATTTACTAAACCAAATAATACCTCATAACCCTCTCCATTTATCTGGGATTGGGGCTGACTGAAGGTACACACAAGGTCTGTGTTTTATTATTAAATTATTCCCATGCGATGTGAATCTACAGGGGAAAGAGTCGTGCCTTAAAGTAGAACAGCCAATCAGAAACAAGAGACTGTGGATAAATAAAAGGTTTGCGCTGGAAGACAACAGTCTTGTAAATGCCTCACACGCTGTATGAGCAAATACATCTTTATCTTAAATACAGCTTTTGGGCGACGCTGTTCCCATATGACAGGAGGAGAATTGTTTTTATTTTAAATTGTCAATGCTTGCACACACACACGCCCTGGAGACATCGTTCTTTCTTTTTTCTCATATTAAGGCTATTTATCAAAGACAACACATCACTCTCCACTGTTCAAGTGTTAAAGCTACTCTAGCGATGTTGTGTTTTACTTGTTGTGGCGATGAAAACGTTTTGACTAAAGTTTTAGGTGACTTATAAGTATGATGTGAAAAGAGAGTGGTCCCTCTCCCTTCTTGTGAAACTGCTACAGAATGGTTTTGTTAAAATATATTTCAGCAAAACAGTAAAAGAGCTGTTCTGCTCCCTGCTCTGTGTGTGAGACTGACAGCCCCCAGCAGCCCTCTGCAGTGGGGGCGGAGCAAGGCTCACAGCGCTTTAGGGGGAAAAGCACAGAGCGAAGGCACCTAATCAAAGTCATTTGGGCTTATCATTATCAGTGAAGATTAAATTATCAGGATTATCTGTATGACATCATAATTGCCTATTATCGGCCAATAATAATCAGTAACATCCCTAGTCTAAATGTCTGAGCTTATGCATATATATCCTTGTGCTTTCCATTTTCTTACCTTAAAAAGTTGGACCCAGCGTTTCTGCTCAGCCTGGATCCTCTGTTGCACTTCTGTGTTCGTTTTAACGCCCACACTTCGAAAGGCGGCCATATATTCTTCCCGGTGCTCCGTTTTAGTCTCAGGATAGGCCAGTTTGATGATGCCCAGACAGGCGTCCCTCAGGCAGCGGGACAGAGTGACAAGCTCGGACAAAGTGAAGGGCATCATGGAGGACTGAGTTTGACCTGTTCACAGTCAATACCAGAATATTGCATGTCATTTGTGTATTGATCCTCCACTTTAGATCAAGGTTAAGGGACCACATCAAGAATGAAGGGAAAGTGGGACAATACACACGCTCTTAAACAAAATGAATGCAATATTAAAAATGCGGCTAAATTTACTGACTGATTAAGTCCAGATTTAGTGCTGGTTTAGACTTGTTTTAGATGTGCTTTGGACCCGATTTACACCATTTATAGTCTTTTTAAACCAATTAATTTTTATGCCATTATCTATTTATATATTTTTAGTATTAGTATAATATTTGGAAATTTAGGCTACAAAAAACTTTATGAGAGAAAGAAAGAAAATATACTCATAAAAAGATTTTAAAAAAGAAGCGCATTACCTTCCATTTCATGACCAAAAAACTCGCTGTCGTGCACCGAAATGAGCGAGTGGCTGAAGAGAGAACTGAAGAGATAGAACAGAGGAATAATGCGGTTGGAATCTTCAAATGACATCGGAGAGCCTCTGGAAATCAGCTGCAGCAGTGGCACCATTGAACTGTGGGCAGACACACAGACAATAATCATTAATTAACAGTTTTTACAGTATTCAAGTACAGAGCCATTTATACTGATATGTCTTACCCTGTGATCATTTTGGTTGTCATAGATGTGATGAGATGCCACAGATGTCTCAAGAAGCGTGCATTAAAGGCTAAACTGTACAGAAGCCTACAAGGGAAAAAATAAGAATAAAGTACAATAATACTGTATCTACAATTAATCATAAAAGGTAATTACACAGGTGTACTTGGGGCAGTTTAGACAAGTATAAACCCATTTTGGACCTGATTAAGTCTAGATTTTGTCCTGGTTTACACTTGGTTCAGACCTGGGTTACTCTCCATTTAATCTTGACGTATGTAGAGCTGGTTTAGGCCTGTTGCCCACCAAATCAAGTCCTGGTTAAACCCTGGTTTAGTGTATTTTTAGCAATGCATTTGGATGCCATTGTTTTAATTTGATTTAACCTTGTTTTGTCCTAAACTAGGCCCATTTTAGTCCTCTCAAAAAGGTCATTGTGGGTGTGTCACATTGAGAACCATTGCTTTATGTGATAAAGAGTAATAAATAAACACTAAAATTACATGAAATGGCATAAAATACAGTAAAACCACTTGCCGCCAATTTGTCTGCTATGTACAAATTGTAAACCGTGCCTCGTTACCCAGAGGACAGGAGTAAAAGCAGAGATAAATAAATAGCATTGTTAACCAGCATTTCCTTCATGGTGTCTTTTTCTCCCCCTTTTATACTTTGTGGGGGCCAAAAAAAGAGATTAAATGAGCCATTAAGCTTTATTTAGGCGAGGACCCTTCCATTAGTAAACTAGTCGCTGGCAAGGGTACCCAGCTCGGGTCATAAACAGCCCCTCTGGCTTCCTGCAGCAGCCCCATTTAACTTAATGGCCAGGGAGCAAGACAATAGAGGACAGAGGACAGAGGAGGAGGGGTGGAAGGGTCCTCGTCGTGACCCTGAGGTATAGCATGCTTGCACACTCACTCAATTGCATGATAACACTGTGGTGGGCCTAACAAGCCTGGCTGTAGACACGCTGCAACCAGCCAGGGCTGTCAAGGTGTAAAGCGCCTTATTGTTCGAGTATGTTCAAGTCTGTTTGTCTACTACTAAATTGCATACCTTTTCACACAAAAGGTAAGTGAAGGCGGTAATGTGGTGAGGAAGCTAAAAGGTGAAATAAAGTGCCCCAGAATTTAATAGGTGCTTGTGTGAATAGGGATAGCACTTTGGGAACTTAATAGGATACTTGCTTTAACAGGGAGTAAAATATAAAAAAGGTATAGAATTGTAACAGTGCGACGGAAAATTACTGTTATCTCAATATTGACAAACACAAAACTTACAATAACCCGACCTTCCTAATGCAAAAACTTAAATGTATTGCAGTATTTTGGTTTTCCATGTGTCAGAATTAATCCCAGTCAGCCCATTCTGTCAATTCAATTTGTATAATTAGTTAACTAGTCCTAATTTAGCCCTGATTAAGTCCAAATTTAGACCTGGTTTAGTCCTGTTTTGATCTGGTTTAGACTTCACTAAGTTTTCGTTGACTAGTGATTCTTTACTAAATATATCTGGGTAATAATAAAGCCTTTATAAGGGTATCCAAACCTCACCACATTGCATTGTTTTATTAATATCATCCGGCCTTAATGCACAAGTTAACATATATGCCTTTTAATGATTACATTTCCAGTACAGTTTTCACCCCAACATATTAATTAATAAAAACCAAATGTGATTTCATCTCATTCCTATGGAAATGAGATATAGTACTTGGGGTGGGCAGACAACCAACAGTTTCTCTTTGAAAAATGGTTTGAGTCGAGCGCACACCATCTGTCAGTGCTACAAGACTCAGGAGAGAGGAAAGTGCTAGTGCTGTGGCTCATAACAACTGATGCGGGTGTTTGATTGAAATGAGAAACAAAGCACTAAATGCCAGCTGACACTCTGATTTACAGCCCGAGAGAACCCAAACCCCCATTTCAATCACGAAATGAACCGCTAATAAACAAAGTCAAGACATCAGAAGCCCTGTGCGTGCATGTGTATGGGTGAAAAGCTACTTGACGAATCGCACCCAGATCGTTTCATTCTGAAGCAATGAAAAAATAAACTTGTGCTGACCAAAGTATTTTTTAGCAGTGTAACATGGATGTCATTATCTCACGTCAACAAAAAAGTCACAGTAACCAACTATAAGTAAATGAAAGACCTCTTCTCAACTCAAGTACAACCTGTTAGTGACCGAGCGCTAGAGCAGGTCAGAGCAAACAGAGCAACAGTAGCCCAAAGATTGAAGACTAAACTATTAAAGTGAAATTACACCACGTCCACTAAAACACAGATGAGCTAAGTACAATTAGCAAATCCATCAAATAAAAAATCAATTTTTGGGGGCTGCTTTTAAGTCGTCTCCTGAATGAGAAGTGCAGTTTCACGAGACATTTTACATATTTATTAAAAAGACAGCATGCCGGACCGCCCGACCACCACCGGCCAGACTCTTTTTTTTGCTTTAAGAGCAGTAAATCAAGGCAGGGATGCAATTTGCTCCCCTTAGCCTCTTGTAAAGCTATCCCGTCCACTTCTGCAGTGATTAATCTTTCTCAGTGAGCTAATTATTTTGTACAGATATCCAATAATGATGGAAGACGAAAGGGCAGGATTTATGGTAAAAGCGCATGGAAAAAGGAAGCCGTAAAATTAAGGAGAATGAGGCCAGATTCGCACAAATTAGTCAAAATTTGCTTCAGAATTACTGTGTGGGTCCTAGTACATGGTAACAAGGAATATGGATAGAGTATCCACTAGGACAGGGCAATATATGAATGAAATATTATATCACAGTATTTCACAAAACCATGATATTGCTTTTTTTCATTTTTAGGTTGTTCAGTGTTAACAAATTCATTCTGATTCAAATGCGTATTTTTTTTCAGTCAAATTACAATGTAATGTTTCAAAAAAGTCTGATAATTAACAAGAGACAAAGTCTGATAATTAACAATATACTTGGTACTGGTTGTTCTGGGGTAAAACAAACAAAGAACTGACCTAAGGTATAAAAAGGTGCATTTTTTTATAAATTGATTTTAAAATTGATAATCTACTTTCATCAAATATATTTCTTATCACAATATATAGACAATTCATATCATACAGGAAAAATATGGTATTTAGTGGAAAACAGCATATTGTCCAGCCCTGGCATCAGAGAAAACAGTAGCACCTTGGTTGTAGCAAAAATGAGCTAAAACACTAATAATTAACTAGTGAGGGTTGCCCATGCATGAATCTCAGTCTAGATCACCTCCTGTCAGTCACAGCTCCCACCCCCTCCACGGCCGCCTCTGACATCCTAGTCCTAATGTAATCAACCTGGAGGAGAGGTAATTGCCCCTATCCTGGGACTGACAGCTCTCCTGACATCCCTGCTTCCTCTGCTGCCGGTTGTAAATGCCAGCAGTGCGGTCCACAGATAACGGCCTGCCTCGGTCGTCGTTATTTACGTTAGTGCTTACGCCGCGGAAACGCGTAAAGATACAGTTTTGCTTTCCATCAGTCAGGTGTGTAAACATGCCATTTAGAGTTTATTAGTGTATTAAATAGCAAATATAGGTTAGTAAAATCAGAAAATATAATTGAAGGCTGGGAATCTAAAAGGTATATGTGACATTTTGGGTAAAACAAAGCTGAATTACATGATGGCATCTCTTTACAGCCAAAATATAATAATGATAAATTTAGACCAGAGCCTTTCGTTGAACCCGGGATTCAGTCAGTGTCCATGTACATAAAGTGTGTATAACTGCTGTAATGTTGTTACGTAAAATTTTAAATGGAATATTAGTATATGTATCGTTTTACTTATAGATAAAAAATGGTTATTTAAATGCTGGATAGTCTGAACATTCTATTTTATTCAACAAGGCCTGTGCTGTCGTCCCGACAGCAAAGTGTATATCGGCGAAAACGACCCCATACGTCTGCCCCGTACGTCTGCCCCGTACGTCTGCCCCGTATGTCTGCCCCATACGTC
>JAVQKC010157588.1:0-67722 GCA_036025475.1 Philypnodon macrostomus
ACAGACCGGTACAACGACCGCATCACTGCCGAGGCTGCATCGATCCGCCTGTCAATCTCACGCTCCATCCTTCCCTCACTCGTGAACAAGACCCCAAGATACTTGAACTCCTCCACCTGAGGCAGGGACTCTCCTCCAAATGTACACAGCAAAGCAAATCAACATTCATTCACTCATTCATCCATCTATTGTGCCAAATGACTGGAGCCCCAACTGCTAAGGGCCTTAGGCGGGGTAGATCCTCAACCATGTAAAATACTCACAGTATGAAAAAACATATTCACTTTTATTCCCTCATGGGAGCTTTAGTTTCTCCAGTTTTCCCAACACAAGAATGTCTTTGGACGGTAGGATGAAGAGAAGAAAAGTCACAATAACACAGGGAGGACATGCAGACTCCGCTGATCATAGCCGGCTCACCAATCCCACCAAAAGTTTGCACTAAATCTGCAACTTGTTAAATCCATAGAGGAAAGTATGACTCTGCTACCTTTATTGACACTGTCTTTCACTGTCTCAATCATTTTCTCGACTGATTGGCAAATATATATTTAAATGTGATTTCTTTACACCACCATCTTTAAAACCAGATCTATAAATACATAGATACACAACAGAGGCTACAGCCTTGTCAAACACCCTCTATAAGCACTCTGTTGTTGATTCTGATTCGGAGACAGTTGACAGGTGTAGACTTCACCTATGTAGGAATGATCTGCTTTCATTTTTCTCCTTTTGACCCCGCTTTTCTATAAATATGCTGTTTGTGTGCGTGTGTATTGAGTGACAGATGCGACAGTGTGAATTGTGCTGAGCTGGCCTAGGGGCTGAGCTGAATGTAAAAAACTCAGAGGCCACTGCACTTACTGTGTTGACTATGGTAGTAGAGAAATGATTGTCGGATTAGAGAGCTTTCGAATGCATGCGAACATATTACATTGATTCAGGTAAGGGCGAAGTCACCATTTATTTTATATAGAGGAATCATTGTGAAAGTGGGTGTTTACAATTAACTAGGTAAGTTTGGAAAAAGCTCTGAGCTCCTCCATAGCAGGCACACGCATAGAGCAACACATGAGAGAAGAATTAAAAGCATTGAATTGATCTTTTTAGGCTATATTGATACCAGGGAGAAAGACATTCTGCAATCTGATGTGAGCCGGATTTGAACTCACAACACCAGAGCGGGCTTCATGAGAAAAAAATCAGAGAAGACAAATGTATTTGATCATTCTGCAACAGGCTAATCTGGCTATCTCATGTGGTTTTCACTGTCTGAGTTCAGTGTTGGGTGTTTTTTTTGTGTATCACTAGTCTTCTGTACACTGTGGTTTTAACAAGTGGTTGACCTCTAGCATCAGCAGGACCTTTATACCTGCCGCTCACTGGACATTCTCTCTTTTTTTATGGCCATTATCTGTAAACTCTTGATGTGTGTGAAATTTCAGTCGATGTGCAGTACAGTCTGATCACCGGCTGCCATGTTTAAATTCAAGAGGATGTTTTTCTGCATGTAATATTATTGTCTTTTATGTTCCTGACAGTTGCCACCATTCTTTCATTCTGCTTCTTTACTGCCATTGTAAAGTTCCACAGAGCTGTGTTGTGTGACCAAACCAGCGACAGACGTCAGTTCAGCCACTGCTTTGTGGAAAATCCATTAGCTTTAATGAGCAACCAGCCTTTCCCGTAACTACACATCCCAGTTATAGAGGCAGCTCGGCATGTTTGTACTCTCTCACATTCAAAGCCGACCTGTGCATTCCTCCGGACACACCAGCTCTCTCCTCTTCTCTCTGAAATAGATATTCCTTTGTTGTCCGTGTGATTTATTGAAGTCTTCCCACAAGTGGAAGCCCTCCGGAAATTGCCTGGAATGGTCCTAAATTGGTTTATGATTGTGCGGTGTGGGCCGGGGCTGTTATGGCTCTAATATTATGCCCTCCACTCTTTGGCATCTATATTAAATTGATCGGTATTGTTTTCATGGAGGGCCTGTTGGAGCTGGTAATTCTGCTGCGGGCTCAGGGCGCTGCAGCGGACAGGGGCTTTCAACTCATAAACACTTGCATATACACGGCAAAGGAAAGAACCTGCACAAAAAGAGTAGAGGAAGAATTTTCGAGTTGAAAGGGTGTGAGGAATATGCAGTATTGATCAGAGTTTACTCTTGACACCAATTTTTGTTACAGTTGGTTTATAATTACTGTAGACAGAGGCTTTTTTTACTCTGCCGTGGAGACATCTACAATGCAAATGTGTTGCCAATAGGGCTAAGCTATATAGCATTTTGTAACAAATATATATGTATATATATTAATCCACTGTCTCTTTTTGCTTAAAGTGGTACTAAACACCAACCGGTCAGATCTCCTGGTAAAGGTTTGGGGTGAACGTGGTGTGGGCCATGCTCTCAAATCAACCTCCTGATTCACTACAGGTGTGTGTCTAAAGGAGACATAGGCCTATCAGAGCCTGAGGGCCTCAGACATAGACCATGACATATTTTTGACCAATAGGAAAATGAAACTGCAGTACCACCGTTTAACCTGAAGAGTGTTCATTTTGCTTCAAGGTTTAGTGACTCTTTAAGTACAACCATTAAGAACTACCTCTTTGAGTATTTGGCATTCTTTTCATTTCTCTTTTTGTTTGCTAAGACAATGTAACAACTCCCCATCCATATCTGGAGAAATGTGTTACTACTGGGAAGGCTAAAAACAGAATGAAAAAAGATACTGTACTCCCATTTCATCATAATGTTTTTGGTCATGTTGTCCAGCCCTAGTTCTTTATTAATAATGTTTGTGCAGAGGTTAAATGCTTGTGTAGTGATATAAAAAGTCCGTCTCCTGGAACTGAAGTAGGAAGCAGGCTGTTGAGGATCTGTTAACTCGTCGGGGTTATAAGGTCATGAGTGCCACAAAGTGTTGACATGTCTCACATTGTGTTTCAGGGCTGCTTGGTCTGTCTGTAGAACGACTGCTGACAGACTGGTAATGAGGACATTATCAGTTTGACCTCTCAGTGACCTTTGCACCACCACTCACTTCTTTTCACATAGGCTTTCATTCATGTTCCTCTACTTATTACCATTAGATTTATTCCAGCCACTATGGGCCTCAGGCGGGGTACATCCGGGACATGAATGTCTTTGGATGGTGGAAGCGGAGAGAACCCACAGTCACACAGAGACGACATGCAGATCAACTACATAATAAACATTAGTTTATTAAAAATGTACAAGCAATAATGTTTATCCTGCTCCGACAAGCTTTGGCCAATTGCATTTTGACATATGGCCAAGACTGCTTTTTCGGTTTCACTTCCAAATAAACCATGCTCCCATTGGCCTTTTGGCTTGAATTGCTGATAAATATTGACAATGTGTTTTTTCTCTCATATATTTGCACAAATATTGACGGCCCCTATCTTCTACCGGACTTTTCACCCATTGAAAGTGTAAGTAAGACAGACACAGATGGCTTACTTGACTTCACAGTGGCACACTGCAGTCAGCTGATTATCAGAAGCTTTGTGGCTTAATCAATGCACTAATGAAAAAGAATCAGGCTGAGCTATCGGCATCCTGTCAGAGAGGAGTGGAGCAGTCAGGACAAGAGGAAACGTATCCTCCAGGACAAACAGGCTTTTAAACTCTATTATATTCACTAATAATGCAGTTAAAGAGGTTTGGATTAGTTTAGTTTAGGCTGGATTTTCAAGGTCTATATACACACACTGGCCACATTATTAGCCATACCTCACCTGCTCATCAACGTTGTCACATACTGCTTAATAATCATTGAATTTCACCTATGACTGTGTTACTGTGAAATCTTGGTGATGGAATGTTTGAGAGGAATCTAATAATCATAACTTATCTGCTTTTTTGTAAGCTTTCTAGAAGCTACCATGCACACTGTCGACGACCCCTGATTCAGAGTATACATAATAACGTGACCAGTGAGTCTTTTTGGCATTTAAAGAATTTAAGTGTTTTTAAGTTTTTGTGTGACTCTGAGGGAACATATTTTAAAAAATCTTTAAAAAATGACTGAAGAAGCTCTACTATAACTGCATATCAAAATCAGTTGACAGGGTAGCACTCTGTCAACTGACAGATCACTATTTGTTTGTATTCATATATTTTTTTTTTCTACAGTTTCAGAGTTTTTTATTACATTTTGCCATTCTTGTATAGACTATTCCATTCTTGTATAGACTATGCCATTCTTGTATAGACTATGCATTAGACTATGCATTCTGTAATTATTCAGTGTTAAGAAATTGAATATTTGTTTACTGTTATGGACTTCCTTTGCATTGTGACCCTCTGAACATGCCACTAGATAATAGAGAAAGTCACTTGTTTCGGTGCGTGCCAGGTCCAACCACAACAGCAGCAGCAGCCAGCTCCAACACCCGCGACCACAGACACTCACTTCTGTTCCTGCCTCTTCTGTACAAACAAACACTTTACTATAACCAAGACTTTGCATATGAAATTATTAATATTTTTTCTTCCTAATTCATATCTGTTGTACGCTCCATTTGATGCTATCATATGGAGTTCATTAGCAGGTGTGCGAGGAGCGCCCGGTGTTGACACAATGTTAGTTAATGTGTTTAGTGTCTGTAATGGATCACAGAGGCCTTAATGAAACATCGTCTCGGGAAGATTTATGTCGGGAGTCGCTGACGCCTCATTTCCATATTATATATTGTTATCTTTGCTCAATACATACAAGGGCAACAAATAAATATGGTGCGTGAGATGGCACAGGTAAATAGGAATTATATTTTAAATAAATGATTTTATTGGGAAAGAGTGAAAAAGAATGTATTGCAGGTTTTGTGTTATTTATGCAGTTTAGGCGAAAAAATTACAGGAAGCTAGATATAACATTCTTGGTTCATTTTGTTGATGTATTAAATGAAACGTTACATGTATTTAATGAGGGAATTATCAATGTTATATAAGTAAACTGGAGATTGGATAGCCCTACAAACAACAGTTTTAGCCCAAATAATCAGTATGGGAATGATATAGCAACACAACACTCAGTAAAAACACTTCAAAATATTGTTGCTTGCAGGTGCTACTGATGTGAAGATAAGAAAACAGCATTGGAAATTCATATTTTTGGTAGAAATCTCTAGATGCAGGTTGACAAAATGTATTAAAATGACCACCTTAATTCTTGACTTAAATATTGTCTATTTTTTTGTTGAGGAAACTGGCCAAAAATCTCAAAATTAAAAAAAAAAGTTTCACCTGTAGTGTCTCTAAATAGTCTTTATTTTTTATATCATTGAGATACATCCAAAAAAAAGCTCCTCCTGTGGATTAGGAAGAGAATATGAAATTAACTCTCAAATCAGAGCCTGAAATAAAAATATTTTTCGGGCGCAATATTTTGGTAGTTAATATTCCAGCCCCAGCTTATTCTGGGAAATGCCAAATGCAACGTGGTTATTGGCCAAGGCTGGATTGCACTAAAACCCGAATATTGTATCAGAGCGAGGCAGCTGGTTAGGAGTCAGAACAGATTATCATATGAGAGCGGACGAGCGAGCAGGAGAGGAGAGAGAGAGTGGGGAGGAAGGGCAAGGTGGGGGCTCTGTGTGTGTGTGTGTGTGTGTGTGTGTGATGGGGGGATTCAAAGTCTATGCTTGTATCAGTCATATCTACAGACAGGACGCATTGTCTTAACCACAGAAAGTAAACACAGATTGTTTTTAAGATGCACTTTATTGTCATGCAGATATGGACGTGTGCACAAGACGAGGTTGCAAACAAATTTAACTATGGTTTTACAAAATCAGAAAAAAGTTATTGTGCATGAACATTTTACATTGGTTATCAAGTTCATAATAATACCTTTTTAATGATATCTAAGGTCTAAATGGCTATAAAGTTGTAATACAATACATATTGCAATGTAAGATATGGGATACAAAGGATATATTGCAATAACAAAAACACTATCATGATTTTGGAAACCTGTGTTCTTGTATAGAACAATTTGTTTGTGTCAGGGTTATTCCTTATAAAAATGAATGCAGCCGTTGATATTGACACAGCATTGGTCAATATTCCTTAAATTTGTATACCAATATTTAGTTATTTCTAATAATGTCAATACATTTTACAAAATGAAAGTAGCAAGGGAAGTTAAAACGAGGAGATCAAGAAAAATGCTAAACAGCTAATGATAAAATACATGTAAAATATATAGAGCAGCATGATCAGTTTAAATGCAGAAGGGTTAGAAGTAGACTATAAAGCCCTGTCTGTCTGCACTGCCTCTCTCGCTCCTCACTCAAAGATCATCTTCAAAGATCGTGTGAGTGTGCTGTGTCTACCCAGTCTCCCTCTACAAGCCTCTGACTGCAATCAGTGGGCCCACATCCAGCTCCCCTGCCTGAGCTCTCAGCGCCCCTACTGGCTGCATGCTGTGCCAATCAAAGCGCGGGGGGTGGGGCTTGGTGCCGGCGCGGGCGGGGGTGAGGGAGGGAGAGGGGGGCGTGATGTCACAGTCACATGGATTCTGGTGTGGTCATGCTCAGGCGGAGGAGAGACAGAGCTGTGGTGGCCAGCTGCTGCTGAGACAGCGCTGCACGTACAGTTTCTCTCTTATGGACTCGAAGCTCAATGATGTATTTTGTGATTTCAGCGATGAAAGGTAAGAGCATGCTTGTATGTGGATTTGTGCATGGAGTAACAAGTAGTGAGGAAGTGCTGCTTTTGCTATTCACCGCCTGCCAACTCTTCTTTGCATTTCATTTGCAAGGCATGACAGGGAGAACCGAGAGAGGCTGCGAGAACCAGCTTTTTTTTTCTTTTTTATGTGTCCTTTAATGCATGAGCAAAAAGGCAGAGAGCTAGGTTTTGATAATGCATACGACACATGTTCAGAGATCTTTGCAGAGAATTTTTCAGCGTGCTTCTTCTTCTTGCAGCTGTTGGAAAAGGAAATACAAAAACCACAGTCGCTCTAATCTGTGCAGCGTTTGACAGTGTCTGCACAGCTCCGGCTTAGAGCACAAGTTTGAGTATGGTAGGTGTGGGGGCCATGCAGAGGTCCAGAGGTCGAGGTGGGGGTGAGATTCCCTTTCTGTCCCGGGCTTAATCCGGTTGTTCCAGTCCGGAGTAGGAAGGGGGGCATGTCAGGCTTGTTTGGGAAGCTTTTCATTGGGGTAAGACGCCGGTGTGTCCCATGCAGGCTGGTTCTCGGAGTTGGTTCTATAGCCCATGTGTGCATGTGTTTGTTCCACTGACCTATTTTTGGGGGCTGGTTTACATGTGTGGCCAGGGGAGCTGGATAGGTCCTCCCCATCGTTGTGGTGCTGAAGCTGTTGTTGATGTAGTCTGTTATAATCCCAAGCTCTGCCTCCCCCTCCATCACAGAGTCATACATGCGCACATGGCCATACTGCTCCTTTACTGTAGCTCACGCATGCCTGCACAAGGAGCCCAGCGCGGAGCTCCGAGCGTGGGCTCAGGTGCACGGTATTGGACAAAAAAGAATTTGCATCAAGTGACAGCTGTCGTTTTACCATGTACATGCATGAGCAGCAATCATTTATGATGGATATTTCCAGCATTAAGATTAAATCAATCTTATATTTGATCATATATGCAGATATATTTGATTGCTGTCTTATACAAGCGGATCTAAGTAATGTGTCCCGTGAATTTTTGGTTTGTTTGCCAGAATAGCTCATATATTTTACATTTATATGACTTTGCTTATTACATATCTAAAATACAATCTAAATCCTACAACCAATTTGAATGTATAATTTTCTATACTCTGGCCAGTTTTTTGTAAAAAGAAAATATGAAATTTTGAGCAAAATATTCCACATTTTCAACAGTTTCGTTTGTTGAGAAATGGTGTGTGTATTTTTCTATACAGTGCTCAACCTCTTTGACCCAATATGTTTTGGTACTGTAAGGTTGTATACCTTCAATAATATTTTCAGTTATAATAGATAGCTTTGCTAATTTCCTGATAGCACATATTATTTCCTATATTTGAGAGAATTAAATTGAATGACAGCAGTATAGTGCATGAACCGGTTGACTCTGGCTGCTGTGTCCTCAGCCTCTCCGCCTCCCCTCGCTCTGGCTCAGACTGCTCCTATCATGATGGGATTTAGTGACAATGTCAGAAATGAAATTAAAATGTGAACACGCCGCACTATTGGAAACTCATTTAAATCGCAGCAGTCATTTTCTTGGTGTAAAATGGATGAAGCACGACGTGACATTGGCTGCCCTTCTGCCTCATGTATTTAACAGTACCATTACCATACAGTGCCATTCATTTCTGTGGGTCATAGGCGGACATGGTGGGGAGCGCAGAGAGGCCAGGACCCCCATTAGGATTACCACCCCCCCTTTTAATGTATAATTTATATAGCATGTATTTCTCTGACTTTATCATCATCATCATTGAAAATTACGTAGAGACATTATGACAATGATTAGCTGTGTAATATGTATGTACTGTGTGTAGACCTATATATTAAAGCATTTAGTGAAAGCATAGTAACCACATACATGCACATATTAACATTTTAACTTTTTATAACAGCTTGGTTCAAATGGAAACAATATTATTATCCATAAATGCCTGTATGTAAAATATTATTAAAAAATGTATGCATTTTAATGTTGTTTATTGCTCCACTTTTTCTCAACTGGTCTGATGGTGGGAGCCAATCTTATACTATATACTATATACTATATACTATATACTAGTTATTTTTCATAATTATTTAGCCTTTATAGAAAATCTGTTTGATGTAATTACAATTATATTTTCAGTTCAAATAAGATGAATATTGCAGATATTAAAAAAACCTCCCTGCAACCAGCTTTGGGGTCCTCGCCCACCATTTGGGAACCAATGCTTTCCTCGTGGTGAGAAGTGACCTTGCTCATATATAATTTTCTTCTTGAACTGGACCTGTTATATGCACTTCATTATGTTATTTTACCCTATTTATTTATTTATAATATATATTTTTTATTATTTGCTAATTCATATTTTTTGCCTCCCTTTCAAAAACAAGTGAGACATCTGCCCTTACAGTCCACCATTTAAACCCCTCTACAATACAATCCATGTTGAACACGCTTTTTAGCTGCTGTGGCTTTGCTCCTGCCCACTTCTCCGATTGTGTGTGTCGAGCCTCTCATGTTATCACACCACCGCCTCTCATGTAGCTAATTACCAGTAATGGAAACATCCCTCTCATTAGCCCATGCAAATTAGCCAGCCTACTCAGCACAATTAAGATGAAAAATTCCAATTACGTAATTAAAGGAAGTTGTTTGATGTGGCGAAAGGTAGAAGTATCTCGATATAATTAATCCTTATGAAAAACTATTGTTGTACAGTGTTGAGTGCACGCAGACGCCTCATAAATATAGGATTTAGCAGGAGTGTGTAGCAGACTGTAAAAAATGTGGGCCGCAGTGGAAAAGGTGAAGCCAAATGTGTAGTGAAAGGCCCTTTAAGGCTACATTAGCGAGGCTGCAAATATTTGGTCTAGTTTCATTGTCGGTTTAAATCAATGGAGAGCCTATAGTGGGTTGCTATAGGGTTAAAAAAACTGTACTGTTAGGATCTAAGATGGAAGACAAAACAGGGGCTATGTAGAGCGAGGTGACTTCTCATTTAACATAAAACAGAGATGATTTTAATGGTGTATATGTCTTAGGGATGTACGTAATGATGTAACTTACACATTTTTCTATATTTTCTGCTTTTAATTATATATATAAATATTTTTTAATTATTGCATTTTTGCATTATTCAAATCCTGCAATCAGAACAGTTTGTTAAACATTACACATTCTCAAGCTACATGTTCACAGCAGCTATTAATCCACTGCTGACAGGCAGTGTAGATCAAACCAGCCAATAAAGCATTTCCTCCTTGAGAAAATTCAACTGTGTGATTGGCCAAAGCCTCCTGCATGCACTGAATACACAATTATTATACATAATTATTATACAAGTGTTCATTCAATGTGAAGACAAAATCAAGGTTACCAGTGTTGATTTTAAATACTCATTCACTTTTTGAAAGCGTAGTATGATATAGGGCTGGGCGATATGGTAAAAAAATAATCACTTTTTATTAAGCCATCATTAAACATCATGGTTTTGATTGTATTGAATGTATTATTTGTGCTGACTTTACTTACTCCGAAGACTACTGCAAATATTGTCTTCATAAAACTAGAAATTCATCCAATCTAATGTTTATTATAATACTTAAACAATGTATTTTCCGTTTGTATTAAAGAGCAGCATAAATTAATGCACTGTAAGATTATTCAACAATCTCCCTAGATTAGCCGATCACCATAACTTTATATCACAATACAATATTTTATCGCCCTTTCACACCACACAGAGAAATAAAAGAATTTCTGGTGGTGTAAATAAGCAGCTTGACGATTTGCCAGTCTACTTGCCTGTGTGCTTGTTGGTGGAGGAGCAGCAGATATCGTCCCCACAGGTGATTACGGGGCCCGAGTGGTGCCAGGAGCCGCTCTGACACCACATCCTGCCCGAGTGTGTGTGTGTGTGTGTGTGCGCACCAGCCTGCTTAATGAGATATTGACTGCCCATTGAGAGCATGGATTTTTGATTTGGCACCAGAGAAGTGGTGAGGAGAGGGAGCTGCACTCGGGAGACAGCACAGGACTCCACTGATGGGCAATTACTCACAATCTGCCTTTGTCTGCTGTTATTCTACCATTATTTATTATGTTCAAAGGCAGTAATTCTTATAAAATAATGATTTACTGCTGGGGTGTTCGTCCCTGAAGATATTAGACACATAACACAAACTGATACTGCCAGCTACAACAAATATTCAAACAAACTCTATTCAATGCAAAATTATTCAAATGCCAAAGTAAATGAATCAAATGTATTATTATACCATACCCTTATACAATTATTACAAAATTTCATTGATAGAAGACCAAAATGTAATACCCTTACACAGTTATGATTGCTGCATATATTAATAGCTATTTTTAGGCACTCTATTGGTGACTTTTAGAGCTAATTGAATCACTATTACTTGCCAATATATGCTATAGGTAAAACCAGGAAATGTTTGGGGTACATGGTGACAGTGAGGTTAGTTCCCTTGCCCTGTTGTTGAGGGTTATCTATGGACACTCCAGCTTCTGTCCAAAGACATTCATAGTCAGATGAAGTGGAGAATTTAAGCCTCCCGTGTGAATGAAAGTGACTGTAAAAGATTGTCTGTCTCTTTTATTAGCTCTGCCACTAGCGGGCCATTGTCCACGGTGTACCCCACCTAAGGCTCGTAGTTGCTGGGATAGGCTCAGTCACCCACGCATGACCCCTCATGTGAAGAAGTTTGAAGTAAATCATTATGTACTGTTTAATAAAGAACCACCATAATGACTTGAGCTTGACAGTGCTGCCAATCATCTCATCTGTCAGTCACGCCTCATGACTTTGACTGATTGGTCCGGTCACACATGGGGGCTAAACGGCCTGTGTCTCTCGGCCAATCACGCAGCACGACACATTTCCATCATTTTTCATATCCTTAATCATTCACTCCGAGTGCATCCCGGGCTCTCATTGGCTCTCCAGTCAGGTAGACCACCTCACTGGGCTTATATCCTCTGCTTCCGACTTCAGGCTAATTTCCTGCTTTACTTTCTCGGTGCGTTGCAGGAGTCACTTATAGATCCTTTGAAGTGTCTTCCAGTCATGCAGCATTCATCCCGAGATGGAGGACTTTCTCTGTCAGCACACCTCGATAATCACACAAGTTTAATAAGTTTTCAGATATTGGCCCGAAAAAGATTGCTCACTTTGCCGACTACCTTTGTACAAATTTGCTGGATTGTATTGTAAATGCTTCGAGAAGTCGTCAGCACCCTCGCACAGCTTGGAGAAGCAGACAGGAGAGACATCACAAAAGTTAAACCATTTTATGATTGTAAAAGGGGCCAGTGAAAATTTAATTTACTTTGATAAGAGCAAATTTTTGCTATATATAATGAAAATTTACCATTATGTCAATAAGCCAATAACATATATATATATATTTTTACTGCAACCACTACGCAACACTATGTAGTTTGTAAAATGTCCATTCTTATTATTCACCAAAACATAGTCTATCCTGTATATTTGTGCTTGACCATAAATTATAGAGAGGCGTTATCTCGTACTACACCTCGAACAATGTTGGTCAGTGTCCTCCCGGTGTTACTGTAGGGTCTCTCCAATTCATTCCACCATCCAAAGGCATACATGTCAACTAGTGAATTTGAATGTCCCATTATAAAAGCATATGACAGTGAATGGTTTATTTGCTTTTCTATTTACCTTTGTACAAATTAGCTCTATTGTATCAACCACCCAATGCATCAAATAACCCATTGAATAGTCTTTGTTCCATTGCGGTTTGGGGCTGTAGAGGTTACGAGTGCTTAAAAGAAGTGAGAAGAAGTTTTCCCCTCTCTTGTACTTTGATTCAGAGTGCGTTTCTTACCACTGGCTTTTCCTCTGCGCGAGCCTCCGGAGGGCTGTCCATTGGCTTTTTGAAGTTGCATCAAAGAGGAAATGGGGGAGAAAAAGCATTATTGATTTTGCGTTTTGTACCAACTCAAAAGGCCGAGGACAGAGGAGCACACAGAGGCGGGAGGTGTCTGTATAGGGCCCGTCTCTGGTGGTGAGGCGAACGGAGAGCAGGGAAGAAGAGGCAAGGGGCAGACAACAGACAAACAAGTCTACTGTAGCAGGCTTTGAGCCAGTGGTGAAAGGGGGGTATTTTAGAGTATTTTGAGGGGTTCGAATAAAAAAGGTAGAAGTGATATGCCACAGCCACAGATGCCTCAAAACATATGTACAGTCTAATCTACAACTATAGATATATCTATAGCTGTAGATTAGCCTCAATATGTTGTTTACTTGGAAGGTATGGTTGGAGCACGGTTTACTCACACCAAATGAACTTGGTAAAATAAGAGAGACTTGCACTTCTGGTATGTGGCTTGTTACCTCACCTTATGTAGGTTAGAAAACTCAACGATTAGCTGATTAAAAGCTTGCATTTTAACTTCTGGTAAAAATGCTCCAACTGTCTCTGGCCTCCCTCTTCACCAGATACACAAGCTTACATGGATTACAGAAGAAGAGGAGCAATGACAAAAAACAGTCAGTCTGTTTTGAGGTGTGGAAATATATCAACTAGTGATTATAAAATTACTAATGAATGGCTCAGAAAAAATCAATCCAGGATGATTTTGATGACACTATTGTTGGGAACCTGGAGAAAACCCACCATCATTGCGTATAGCCTAATTGAGCTCTAAATATAAGCTGTGCCTGTACATATAGTTAGTGTAACTCTCTCTATTGTCATATCCAGTCCCATGACCCCCACAGTCCAAACTCAACAGTCATATGCAAACTGCTGATACATCAAATCTTCACAATGTCAGCTCTCATCTTTGTGTGCCTTCTCAAAAAGCCAGTGTCCTCCTCTTCCAGTCCACCTGCTGGTCTATTTGTTTATATTGACTGAATGATGAAGTCCAATACTGTAGACAGGCCTCGGTCTTGTTGATGTGGGTAAGGTTTCATCTCCTCTGTGGGGACATAGACTCCTCGCCCTGACAGTGCTCTAAGGTTGACCTGCTTTTCCGTGAAACACCAAGCTGTTTTCTTAGCCTCTGTAATCAGATCGCTGCTGGGTAGTTCTGCAGCTCGAGCAAGAGGAGAAGCATTGTTTGTGTTCATCTTGGTGCGATCCTGTGTGGGCCATATGTTCTGATGTACGAAGATGTAAAGTTTCATGCTTTACTGTGGTCTAGGCCAGTGGTTCTAAAACCTTTCACACCAAGTAAACCGCAAAAATGAATTCAGCCTAAATTTGCTAATAAAGTAGCAATGACTGCATCCCTCTCCATCTGCTTATTTTCATTCCAAAATGTTTTTATTCAGTGGGTACTTGAGCCTAATGGGGCGGTCGTGTGGAACTCGGGGGAAATCTTCTTCCATGTTGAAAAATGCACAAGTCGGAACAACAAGTTGGAAACTGGGCAAGACGGAGCTGCCTGAGATACCTCTGTGGACGGCATTCGCTTCATTAGCATTATTAGCATCATTAGCCATTAGGAGCAACATGTCAAATTTAACCAACACCAACCGTTATGTGTACCAAGAGAGTTGTTGGATAGTTGTATATTGAGCCAATTGCAAGTTAATCAAACGCTTAATTATAAAAAATATCATTATATTAACAATGACTTTCTAACTCGGATGTTCCGAATATTTGACATCCACATGAACGCAGCATAAGCAACTATGGGCCATAGGTGGGTTGTTCAAAGCTGCTGACACAGAGGTATGTATACACAGACATGACAACCATTCACACTCACATTCTTCAACATTGGATTGAGTACCTAAAGAAAACCCCTATTACCACAGGAAAGACATGCACTCCAGAGTCAATGGAATGACTAAAAAAATTGTGGGGTGAATGAAGCTTCGTTGTCCTCCCCGTGCGTGAAAAAACAAATACGCAGTAATCACTGCACTGACTTAGCGTTCCTGTCTTTAGAAGTCTCGGACCAGACCACACGTGTAAGATTAAACACAGTTTTTTGAGAATTTTTTACACAATGGTGTTAGAAGTTAAACTTAAATACAGAAAATGCATTACTAAAAAAGGACTGAGCAGGTTTAAATCAGTTTCGACTAAGCCTGATCTAAACCACTGGTCTGGGGGTGAATCTCTTTTGACAGCGGCTGATAAGCTCTGTCACTGTTCGCCTTACTCAGCATCTATACTGTGGCCCCATCCTTGTTAAAACTGATTTATGCCCTAACGCCATGTCGGATCCGTGTATAGTTAAGAGAACGCGGTGACGGAGATGGGAGTGTGTTCTAGAGTTAGGAATGGAAAGGTCAGAGGTCACAGCACAGTCAGTCCTGCTCCCCTTGGATCCACGGAGAAGTCGGAGATAGGAACAAAGGATGAAAAATGAGAAGTGTGTGGAATTTCGATGAGACGAGGGAACGGCAGCACTCTCAAAAGGTCGTCACAACATGCCTTCATCCTGATTACAGAAGGGGGGGGGCGTTTGATTACCCGTCCCAGCAGAGGCCATTAGAGTCTGGCTGTAGAACGCCTTCATTTGCACCGATGTGATGAGCAAACAATGAGCGACGCCCTCCTGAGCACTAGGGGGTGCTCTTCAGAGAGACAAAGAAAAAAGAACATCTGCACTTCCACAGTTTTGGAGTGTGTGAACATAACTTTTTTGTCAGCCTGGGTTTTAAAATAATATTAGCCAAGTTGAAGTAAAAGATATCCAGAAAACATAAACATAAAGTAAAAACATAACTTGTGTGTGGCTGAAACATAGTAAACTTGTTACTACCCACCTCTGCTGTCAGTGCAGTTCTCATTGCCACCAGGCATCAGTACGGAGAGCTTCCCAAAGGAACCTGCACGCGCCGGAGTGGAAAACTAACTCTCAAGGTTAGCAGCATACGTACGCCGCTCTTCATAACATCTAAGATGCATGAAAGGAATTTATCATCATAAATAACAAAGAAAAACAGCCTTGCCAGAATAGTCTGCTTAAGATTGATTTTATGCACATGCATTCATTTGAAATAAAAGAAACGCTGCTTCAGTACTAATTACAAAGATGAAAGGCGGCAGAATGTGCAAGGCAATGAACTTTGTTTAAAGGCACAGCTCACGCAAATTCAGGGACAAGCTAATGAAATCCTCACCAAATTATAAACATAGGATATTTCTGTTTGAATTAATTCTACCCAAATTATACTGGAGCCACAAAGAAATGTGTCTCAACTTCAAAAAGTAAGAGTCAGAAACAAGACACTAGGCATAATACTTGGCACCAACACCAAACACATAACAGAGTACCTTTGATCATCCAAAACATCCACACACTTATTCTATCACTTCTGATATAACTGTGTACATAAGGACTGTTTATGTGACTTTGATTAGACCCTGCCACAGAATGAAAAAATAACAATATGATAATAACTTGTATTGTCATCTTTAGCCTAGAAAACACTCTTTGATATGGTTTGGCAATAATAGGGTGTTTTTGTGCCAAACAGCACTTCACAGTAGTTAGCTTGCATAACTAAACCAAAACATGTTAGCTTACAAAATCTATTCTGTAGGGTGCAAAGACTATACATCCAGAGACTATACATCCAGAGACTATTCCTGCCTATATTCTGCTGTGAATGAATGTGAGGTTAAACAGTCTCTCTAACTATAGCCCTTCAATTGAACCGTAGGCCATTGTTACGGTAAAATGTCCAAAAATTTCTGAACTTTTTTTTGTCTTTAGTATAACCTTTTTCCCATCATTTCCAATTTCCCAACGTTATTATCTTTACATTGTCACGTGTCTCTGTGCCTTAGCCTGTACACAGTAGACCTTCCCGGTGTGCCTCACTGTTGGATCTGTGGCTCACTGTCTCTCGAGAGGTGCTTGACCCATCTGAGCCGCATGCCCCCCGAGCGCCCTGTGAAAATCTGATTGCTGCTGATGAGTTTACCGCCATCACGCTGGGGCCGTCCCGTCACGTTGGCCCCTCCCTCGGCAGTGATGAAGGGCCTGTACAGCTCTTCACGTCGCTCCGAGAGGCTTGCTAATGTGGAGAGCAGCTGGCAATCACCCACCGCTAGCGCACTCGTCCTGGATGGAAGCCTTTTTTCGGGCTTGTTTTGTTGTTTTGACGTACTTTTTCTGGCATGTTTTTGGCTGCCTTCCCCTGGGTTTCTTCTGGTTTCTGGATGAGAGCGTTCCTACTGCTGAGCACAGGTCCTTGTCAACCTGCTCGAGCTCTGCCTCACCGTCCTGCCTCCTCCAACGCAGCGTCAGCAAAGATATTACTGTCGGTACATGCAAGAGGAAGAAATTTTGTTTTTGTTGTCTAATTATAACATGATTTTTTAACATCAAAGCATCATGTGATTGGAGCCTGCATTATGTCTAGGACTTTTGACTCCCAGCAACTTCCTCCTAGGGTCCAATGCCAATGATTACTAGGCTATCTAAATTACCCATAAGAATGAATGAGAGTGTATTAAATGGTTGTCTTGTCTACGTCACCTACTCATCCCTGAAACTAACTGGGCTTTGTACACAGTATACCCCACCTAAGGCCCATTGTTCCTCAGCTAGACTCGAGTGAGTGCTTCACATAAAAGTTTTTTACAAGATATTTGGCTCGAGATCTGACAGTAACAAACGTAAACAAATGAGAAGAGGAGCTGTTTTAACAAAGTGCTTTTACACACGGCTATGCGCTTTTACTTCATAACAGCAGGTCAGGGCTTACGTAACCAGTAACCAATGCTTAACTTGAAAGTCCCGCTAAAAACACTGTTTAGCTTTCTGTACATGACACCGTCCCAGACCCAGTACCAAAGACAAAGACAACACGCAGCAACAGTCTGACAATAAATGACATTATTCAGGTCTGTGATTAGAATGAATTGAAATGAAAGATTTGCCCCGTGAATTTTCAAACTCCTGTTATTATAATTGTAGAAAAGCAATCATCTCAATTCCCCCTCTCGCATGTGCCCCCCTTGAGTGTCTGCCTGTGCTTCTGATCATCTTACAGGAGCCTCATTTGGACAAAACAAAGCCTTGCTGATGTAAAAAATAGAGTCTCATTTTTTTCCAAGCTCCCACAATCCAATTCACGGGATGAAGGCATCAGATAAATTGAAAGAAATGGCTTCTCTCTTGTTAAAACCGTATCCTTGTGTAAACTCTTAAGGGTTTCTGTGCTGTTCACCGGATTTCTGTCACAGCAAAAAACAAACAGCCGTGCGCCGCCTGTGTTTGCCAGCAGCGATCTGTCACTTAGCTCCCGATCACAAACTGCCGCCACTAAGTTGTGATTCTGTCAATATCTGAACGGGGGTGAGGAGAAGCCATGTACGCCATGAGTTTAAAAAAAAAATAAAAAAAATACTGTTTTTAATGTGTTACTCGGGGCGACGGCGGAGAGCCCGGGCCCAAAACAGAGCAGTCTCAATTACTATCAAAGCCCGGCACTAATGACTTCCCACTGTCAGACACATCACCAATAGATCAGGCTCATGGCTTCAATGGTTCACTGCTTTGTTACAGAAATACATGAGGATGCAGTGTACAGTATGGAGGCAGAGGAATAATTGTATGATAAATTGTTAGATTACACCCCAAAACTACACTTTTGACGCGATACTCTAAGTTCTAGATGTATTGGCAAAAAGATACAACCTAGTATAATGTCAACAATTTACATCCATAGCATCCATTACCACCAAAGTAAACGTTCAATTCCAAGGTTAATAATATATGAAGAGATACAAGGCTCTGGACTCTGGAGAAATCTCACTTAAAACTAAATCAGGACTAAACCAAACCAAGTTCATCCAAACCAGACATACAATATATTTTTCTCTCAATTAACAATTATCATTAATTGGTGGTTGTACGCTGGTAGCCACAGCTGACCTGGGGCACACTCACAGAGGCGTGGCTGCCTGTCTGTGCCTATGGCTCCTCTGACCACCACCAAACACCACTCACACAACCACATTCATTCAGTGTCTTGCCCAGGGACACAACAATGGTATACGCTCGGGCAGGGATTCGAACCGGCGACCCTCTGGTAAAATCCCAAAAGTACTTAACATCCTCATCCTGCTATCAACTGCTATCAAGGCACAAAACAGACAACCACTGCCTTTCATTCTTGTAATCGCATATCTGAAGACTAATTTAATTCCATATTGATGCGCAATAAAGCCATTAATGTTCCAGCTGCCACAACATCTGCACAATTAGATACTCACACGCTTTCATTTCTCGAATAATGTGAAGAAAATCTCATCTTTACGGCAAACTATGATGGACAGTAGGCAGTATGGGAAATCATTACAGGTTATAATAATTCATAATTTCATATTTAGATAGTAATTGACATCTACAGAAATGAGAAACCGCATTTGATCTTTTGACATAAATTTACACCGGGCCTTTGCACTTCTTTGATGTCTGTATTTTTCCTCTTGGAGATTATTATAATTTATACATGTGGGATTTTTGTTTGTAAAATTTTTTTCATCAGCTTCAGCATCTTCTAGTAAACATGTATACTTCGGAGACCGTCATTGTATTCTTCTCTTCTCATTAAGTTCAAGATAATTACTGGTCCGGTGAATATGAGATAGAAGTATGTGGTGGTTATAATGTATTCCGGTGAGGGGCTGCAGAGTGTGAGAAACAGGCTCTGATCGATTGGAGCGTCAGATACACAGCTCTTTGAAGAGGCTAAGAAAGAGATCTGCTCAGATTCACATTGATAAAGTGAAGAGCTGCACAAACATGGAGACATTGCTGTAAATGCACAAGCAATCATGTCCATATAATCTATGCTTTTGTTTTGAGCGATTACAGAGATTACAGATCACAAGGTCACATTTTCACCATTGTGCAAAAGCAACACCTATGATTGTTTATGACTTAATAGTGACATTCTGCTCACTTAACAGACAAAATAGGGCCATTTTGATTTGGACTTTTCTGAATTATTTAAGCTAAAATACACAGACATCGATTCCAAAGTACTTACAATTGATCGTCAACATAATTGCAACTATTTTGGTGAGTTCATTAAATAGTGTCACAGACCCATATTCATACTAGTGGCACCAGTCTGCTTTGTACTACTTTTTATTCCATTACAATGACACATAGATACATTTAGAATCATGGACTACTCTAAAAAAGCAGGTAATTGCTTTGCTCTAGCTCAATTTTCACTATTTGATTTATTTCGTCTAATTGTTGAAAGAATAATGCCGGGTTTTTTCAGCGTATGGTTTCTCTTTCAGACACTTCCTTTGTGCACTTCCTGTTATCCACTGGTGACAGATGTATTTTCTTGCTTGTTACAGATGCATGTTTGTGAGATAGATTTGATGTCACAATCGTCTCTCCCCTGAGCCGCACAAATAACCAAGGCTCTATTTTTAAAACTACTGCGCGGCTTTCTGCAGATTAACTCCAGCGTGTGCTTTCCCATTGTGGGAGAAATAAATTGGGCTTTACTGAATTAGTGCTGCATTAATCTCCCATCTATTCACCCATCTATTCCTGTGTTACACATATGATGGGCCGTAATGTGATTGGACACATTGCTTTAGAAGATTACATGTAGACTGTAGATTCTCCACTGGCCCAGGTGTGTGGTGTACTCAGTAAACTCAATAACATGGATGAGGTGAAGGGCAGTACATAAATCAAATGGAGGCTCAAATGACTCTCAGCTCTGTTGTTCTTAATGAAAAATGAAATAAAAGGGTTTAAATAGGAGAGCCACACCCCCCCTCCACTCTAACCATTCAATACTTCATGAATGTATGATGGTGTGCTTGGTGGTAGTCGGATGGTATGGCTGTCATATTTCTATCAGTCTGACCCAGGGCAGATGTGGCCACAGAGGCAGCTTGCCACTACCACCAATGTGTGTGACTGTGGAGTGAATAAAAAAAGTCCTGTAGGCTGTAAGAGGCTTTGGGTGTCTTGGTTAGAGCTTTATAAATTTATCAAATATTAAATTTTTTGTCCTAACAAAACTCATTATTGTTTTACACTAAAGACAGCTCACAATATTTTGAATCTGATTTATAAAAAATCTCTTAATTTGATCCCAAAATTTCCATTCTACATTCCCTTAAATAATACCTTCATTTGTATTATTGTTTATATTGATTGCATGACTTATGGTAAACGCAAGAATGCACCTGCCTGCACAGTGCGCTCCAGTGCCGAGACTATTTACTGAAGGTCATTTGGGATCATAGCATGCCATAAATAATTCCTGAAAGCATCCAACATCTTCATCTGTAGTGCTCATGCGCCATTCCACTTCAAAGACAAAGAGCGCATCTGCAGGTTAGCGTCTGAGCTGCCCCGGGGCGAGTGTCGGAGGTGGAGCTAATGTCCACGCAACAGAACTGTGGTCAGCACAGCCTTGATGCTGTTTGCCGATCGGGCAATTAGTGTTGGCAAGTGGGCTCTCCCAGAGTTTGAACTTACAGACACAGACAAATGATTGAATCCCTTCTCACCTCACGTAAGGATACAGCAACCTGACTGTCTATATTTAGTTTCAAAATCGAACACAACCAATTTGCCTCTATATTTTCATAGATGGTGTTCTTGTATGTACTATAGTACGGAGGCCTAAGAGGACTTACATTGCAACTTATTTCTATATTTATTTATTTTTTAATTTTCAATCGTTTTCCCGAAATCCCGAGATAATAATAATTTAAAATAAAATATATTAGAACCACTTAATTATCTCGGGATTTGGGGAAAACAATTATTAAAAAATAATAATCTTAAAAAAAAAAAAAAGTAAGAAAAAAAATATATAATAAATAAATATATATAAAAGAAAATAAAAATAAGTAAGAGTAGGTAGAGAACTATTGGGTGCATCCTTTTCTGGACAGTGGAAGCAGACCAGCAAAAACACATTATTTTGAAAATGGAAAAATGTAATAATCAATGTTTTATTGACGTTTTTCTGCCTTTCTGTGGCATCACTTTAATTACAAACTGCTTGTTTTCTTGATCAAAACTTGTTTCCATAAGTTGTTAGTTTGTTCTGCCTGATTAGCTGTGTTTGCCTTTTTAATCCAAAGCAAATCCAAAGCCAATTACAATTTACCACATACTCACAGCAGCCACTAGCCTCTCTACAGGAACTCAATTACCCACGCTCCCCCTACGGAGCCCAGCCAATCAACTTGACAATGTTCAATGATCGTAGCTGATTTTAAATAATGCAATGATTACATATGAGTACATGTGTTAGAACCAGTCTTCCTTGACCTTAGCGCTCAGTTTTAGTGCAGAGTTCTCTAAACAGCATGTTGGTGACAGGGGTGTGGAGATAGCCGGGAGTCGTGCGGTGAGTAAATGGATGTTTGGCAGAGGTTTCGGCACCGCGGGCCCGGGGAGCGCTGTGGGCAGAGGGAAGAGGCCCGCTGAGTGAAAGATGGTAGTGTGTACAGGGATTGGGAGAGAGCACAACAGAAAACAGTGAGGATGCTGCCACCGATACTTCATCTACTGTTGCCAATGATGAATAAATATGGAACTGGGTAATTATAGGCCTTAGAATGGGAACATGAGCACACCATAGTATTAAATGTTAAGTCTTCTGACCAGCATGAAAATCTATCATTTTACACTGTGTTATATTAGTAACAGCAGTTGGCAATGTTTGATTGAGTGGTATGATACATGATTTGTATCAATGGTTCACACAATATTCAATTTTATAGCCTCTGGTCCAGAGATAGCCACAGAGAAATTCAAGGTGGTGGGGTTTTTTTTTCATTACAATTGTTTAATGGTCTACTGATGTGCTTCATGCTTACAAAATGACTTCATTTTTTGTGGCAATATAGAAATGAACAGAATATATATCTTCATCTGATTCAGATATTGTTGATGATGACAATTTTTCCTCCCGCAGATTATGGGATGAATGTTGTTTGATGAAGAAGAGTGTGGATTTATTGTCATTGCAGGTATTGTCACTAATGTATTAAAAAAAGGTATGGATATTAGTACATCTGTTACTATGTTGAATTTACTGCTTTCATAGATAGAGCATTAACCCCTTAAACTTCGAGATTAACCATTGTGAGAGTTCTGTGTATAGACTAAATCCGCTTATATCTATATTGCTTTAGTTATTAGTACAGCTGATGTTGTGATGATCCCAGCTCCTCGTCCCACATGTGTCTGCTGATGAAGCACCTGTTCTCCTGTTCGCCCTATAGGCCTAAGCAGCTAGTCCACTCCCATCATCATCATCACAACAAACTGCTGCGGCCGAGCCATTCAAACAGATCTGCTGACTCAAGCTGTCAGCAACGCTCTTCTGTAGACTCTCCTGCCTCTGGTCCTATCACCATATACTATTCATTATTCATATAGGCTATAATTATCACTGGTGCTTTTGTTGTGGGATAAAAGTCTTCAGAAGCAAAGCTGTACAAGACAATGGTGATTTGATTCCCACTCCAAGCTGCCTTTGTGTTCTTTGGCAAGACACTTTACCAACCTCGCCTTTTATGAAGGTGTTGGTATTATTGGTCTGTTTGATGGTTGTTGAAGAGGCCATTGGAACAGCATGGATGCCACATCGCTGTCAATCTGCCCCAGGTCAGCTGTGGCTACAGAAGTAGTTTACCCCAATTGTTACTGTGGTACAAATTGAATCTGTAGTCTGAAGGTTTTCGAAACTAAAAAAAAAAATAATAATATAAAAAAAATAATAAATAAATAACAAATTTTAATTAAAAAAATAAGAAAAATGCTTAAATTTGACTACTTGGACCTGTTCTATGATGTAAAGTAGGTTGTATGTAGTCTGTAGAGGCCAGGGGAGGGACTAAAGTCAAACTCAACTTCTACTAGTCGAAGTGGTAACCCACAAACACAGACTAAAGAAAAAATAATTCTTATGACTGGAAACTTACCGACTACCCCTTTAATAAGACTCACTTGTAAAAGCAAATTGGCAAAGCCTTCAGGCCTTGGAAAGCACAAAAAACATACATCATGATTTTTACTAATGCATTGATAGAAGTACACAGAGGAGAGGGAAGTTTTGGATGTACTGCTTTTGTTCATCAATCCGTCATATGACAATCTGTGGCTGTGTCCGTGTAGCTCGTTGTGGAAGAAAACGGAAATGATTTGAACCAGATTTTTTTTCAGCGGACCTCTTCTCAGATTGAGTCGATAAAGACGTAATGATTGAGCCCTGTATATTCAAGCTTAGGGTTCAAGGTTATCTGGACAAGCTTTCCTCATCCTCGGAGCGGCCGGGGCCTTCCTGGGTAAAACCGGCGCATTAGCAATTCTGATGTGTGGAGCAGGTTTGGCAGGGGGGGAAGCCTGTGAATCCTAATGCCGTGATTAAACTTTCATATCCATCCGGGGGAAGTGCTGCATATACAACATACGCAATTGTGTGTTATTCTTCAGCACTTTTACAGGTGAGAGCCGTGGGGGTGATCCCAAAATATTACCTGGTCTTTGTCTGTGTCTGATGCAGTTATAGAATGTACACTGCCTGATTTTTGTATTATTTTTTACCCATTCCTCTTAACAACAACAAATATAGTTCTTGAAATAATATATTAAAATATTAAAACTGATCTAAGTATGTATATTGTGTCGTTTCTCGGTGTACAGTGCTGAAATATAGTGGTGTAGAGAGAGTCCGTTTTTGCTAGTCATCAAAACTCAAAATATTATACCCATGAAATTTTACACCAAGGTTAATAATAGGCCATGGAAGACATCATTTGATCACAATCTGAAATCTTTTGACAGGATTCTTCTGAAGCATTGTGGGATAGGAATAATGAGTCTAACTGTATCTATGGGCTTGTGACACTGAAGATCAAACATTTACCCCTAAACTAGAAGATCCCCTGGTACTTCCTATATTTTATTAGCATTGCAAGATATGGCCAATGCCTGGGAGACGGTGTTTGCTAAGGACTTTTTATTTTAACAAATTCATGTTTTTATTTTTATAGTGTGCATTCCATTCAATTAAAAAAATGTGGAAAAGCTTTTAGATGAATTGTTGTCCTGGTCAGAGGGACAGTGGCAGTCGTGGTGCCCGGACTGTGGCCATTATGTAAGACTGTTTTATCACTCAGTGCCTCCTGCTCAGGTTCAGCCTAGCATCCCCTCCGCTCTACCCTCCACCCCACTCTCCTCTGCACCCTATTCCCGCTTCTCTCCCAAAAAACATGCACCTTCATTAAGGGCTAAATATCCCCCGTTCTGCGCAATCTCCATCATTTCTGGCCTGGAGGCAATCCGATAATTACCTGTTCTCATTCCCTCCTTCTCTGGCCAGCAGGGAAGTGTTGCAACTCGTTTGCATGGAATATAATCAGAATATTGCAGGTTTGCCGGGGTCCGTGCGGAGGCAGGAGTCATGTGTGCGCCTGACTGACACATGCCTGTCTGTCTGCTCCTGGGAGAATACAGGCTTTGTTCCAGACTTTCAGTAGACTTCAGTGGAGAGAGTAATCAGAGCTATTGGGTTTGCTGAACCTGGGTTTGTGGTTTATATGAGGCTCTATTGTGATGCATTATATCGGTGTTTGTTAGCAGCTGTGAAAGAAGAGCAGGTTTAAATTCACCCGGGTGAGTTCCTCCACAGAAATAGCAAAAGAGGAAAGTGCATAGTTTTCGTACATTGTAAAAGTCAGTCAAATTTTATGTGAGCTACAGGCATTGGGCATTGATGAGCTGATCTAGCCTTACATTAAAACAATGGAAAGGTTTACTCAAAGAAAAAATTACTTTATATACATGGTTTTACCCCTGAGGGCATTTATATTTTGTCCCATTATATAGATTACATACACATTGTAATGAGAAAGACAATATCATACAATAATATCTTGCAGTGGTACAATGGCCATGAATGGAAAGCTGCTTGGGAGTTGACAATGGCACATACAAAAGCAGTTGACTTGTGGGTAAAATGGCAATGCTCAAAACAATTCCAGTGTTTGCATTGTTCCTCTGTTCTAAAGGTTGTAAGCCCATCTAAATGCTTTTAAACTGAGTAAGTCATCACAAACGTAAGTGTACCATTTCAACTCAAATCAACTGCAAAAAGCAAAAGCTGACAGTAACACACGTAAACAAATGAGACAAACGGAAACCTGCCGCTCACCAGACTCGGACATGTTGGTCTGATGTAACAATTCAAAAGCGGATGGATGGATGGAGTTGTTGAATATGTATATGATGGTTCTAAAGCTGTGGGCTGAGGCCGATTCTACGTGACATGTGACTTCCTCCTGTTGTTAACCCACTCCATTCGCTGCATCTGCACACTACCAGCACACTGACCCGGGTCACCTCATCTATCTGTGAGCTAAACCTGCATGTGATGTTGATCAGAGCACATCTTCATTTCCTCTTCCTCTCTGAATCTAAATGTTAGTCTGCAGGCGTGTTATTCTGTGTGTGTGCCTACAGTCAACTTGGTTTTGCTTCAACATACACTACAAAAAAGTCATGGGAAGTAGGTAAAATGACTTAAATTTAGAATATTCTTATTTATTCTTATTCTTTATAGTGGCACAAAATGTTCATCTAAAGCATTTACAGGAACTAATCAAAATAAACAAATTAGTAATATCTTGATTAGTTAAATTGAGTTAAATTCAGAATATGAATCCTCCTAAAGCATCACAAAATGTCCGCCAACACCGCTTCAACGTGTTGGCTTTACAGTAACTAATTTAAAACAAAATAGGAATATCTAGATTAGTTAGATTGAGTTGAATTCAGAATCTGAATCCTCCACAAAAACACTGCTTTGCGTTGCTGGCGGACATTTTGTGACACATTAAAGAATAAACGACTAAAATCAAGATTCATATTCTAATTTTCAATTCATTTGAACTACTTCACTACTTTACAGGAACTGTACAAAAATAAAGGAAAAAGAAACATCTAGATTTCTGAATGGTGACTATCTGCACTCTGAGAGTATTACATTCAAACAGGCCTAGTGAATCAGATCTACATAAATTAGGTTCATATTCTGAATTCAAGTCATTTTAACTAATCTAGATATTCCTTTTTATTTTGCAGTGTACTATCCCGCATGTGCCTACAGTCATCTTTGTTTTACTTCAGCATCGTCTTGTTTTTCTCACTGAGGAGATTGATCCGAGCCAATTTAAGAAATGTCTTTGCATGTCATTCACGGGTGCGTATTGGGTTTCAAAAAGCATCTGAAGTGTGTGCTAGTGTCGCTGCTGGTAGAGCTGTAGAAGCACTGATGTCGTTGGACTTAGCCGCGGTCATTTTAATCTCTAATGAAGGCTCGTCCCGCTCCAGCCTCAGATAGCAGAGCGCTCATAAACAGCACTGTCAGGGGGATTGCGGAGCTAGCAGTGCAAATGGCAAAGAAAACCCCGGGGAGTGCGCCATGCTAGCATTAACTCACTACAGCAGCAGCTCAGGGGAAAGCAGAATTTTCATATGAGTAAATTCTTCAGGCTGAAAGAGTAACAGTCCCTGGGCACATGTATGGCCTTTGTCATAAACAAAAAGAATTCTATTACAATGCTGTAATTGCTGGTCTAGATTAGCCATGTTTCTTCTTCAAAATGAATTGGGAACAACATACCTGTATACAAAATAGTGCAATAGATTAAAAAATGACACATGATTCCATACATTCAGATTACCATCAAATAAATGATGTTTCAGAATTCTTTCACATTACAAAACATGGCAGCCCAGAATAGTTTAATAAGCTAATGTTGGACGATGAGACACCATCATCCATTTAGTCCTCAGTCTTATACTGGTGGTGGTAAGCCTCCTCTATGATAATACATACGTAGCTGGGGCAGACTGATATATATGTGGCAGCCATACCACCTGAGCAAACACAATAACACAAACATGTTCATATATATATGGGTGGCTGAAATGCCTTGCCCATGGACACCATGGCAGTATGATTTAGACAAGGATCAAAATGCCAGTGTTCAGGTTGGCAACCCGCTGCCTTCTCTCATGTTAACAAAATGCCCTCGATCACTGCTTCTTCGATTACGTCACTCAGCAAAGACTGTATTTCATCACAAATTGAGCAGATCATTTGCGTCTGTTAAAACTGTCACGCCCTGTTACAACACACGCTTCTCTTAGTTTGACATCATTACCATAGAAATGAAGACAATCTCATGTTCAACACTTGATTTGAGGGGTAAATGTGCGGAGAAACGATTCCTTCAAACTGCCTCTATGTACCACAGCTGCTCAGTAATTACAATAATCTTCTCCCGGCTTGTGATTTCATGTCGTTGGCTTACCTCAAATTGAAAATAAATTTATAGATAAATGCCTTTGCCGTTGGAACAAATCACGGAGCTGTAAGTCATAGGGGGAGATGTTGATTCTGGAGCTAAAAGAGCAAACAAACAAACAGTGTGAGAGCTGTCGGATTAATGGAACCAGTGGTGATGATACCGATGATTATTTGTCTCCCCAACCTCATCACAGTAATTACACATACTATATTATTATCATATCAAGGGGTTCACTGCAGAAGATCACATAATTGAGGCGTGCATTTAGATGCCAAGTATACCGGTTAAAAAGGCACCTAACAACACAGCTGTCCCAGTCACTATGTTTACATGCAAACGGAGAGATGATCATTTTTGACTAGTCCAGTTGCACTAGCTTGTAAATAAGTGTTGTGGTTTGGTAAAGTCTATTCCAACAACTATGGGCCTTAAGTGGGAAACACTTAAGTGGAAAATGGATTGTAACTTGCAGGGCTGACACGCTGACAACCATTCATTCTCACATTTAGATTGTACACTTCACATGCTTTTAGTTGGACTGTGGAAGGAAGACGAAAGAACCCAGAAAAATTGAGGACATGCAGACTCCTCGCACAGATTAGTGTTGGTCAAATATAAAGCCCACAAAATATGATCTGTGCTATCATACAAAGGCATGAGCTATATTTTGTCAAAATATCAAAGTAACATCTTGGATAATGTAACTTACAAGTGCACCTTTTTATTCTCTATCCTGGATACATCAGCAAATTGCATGCTACTAGTACTTCATTATTGCATGCTACTAGTACTTCATTATTGCATGCTACTAGTACTTCATGAGTATCTGAGCGAGTCTAACGGTTCTTCCGATCCAAAGCATTTCATTGCATTTTTTGACCCTGTGTTGAATGTGCATATGACAAATAAACACCAAAAGTGGAAATGCAAGAGACTACCTTGAATTCAGTAATCCTAAACCCCAAACTTTTTATAGTGAATGTGTTGTGAGCCCAGCTGTATGTTTGTGATGTCAGAAATAACACACAGAGCTGTATGGAGGAGGCTGCCTGTGTTGTCATACATTGTCTTTTCTCTGGGCTTGTGTTCTGCTGCTGGATCTGTTCAAATCCCACGGTGATGAGGCGTACATTGTGTCACGGAGAAGACATAAGCCTTTCATATGCATACAGCAGATAAGAAGCGGCCATTTTATCAGGCACGGGGGCTGTCGCGGCAACACGCTCGGAGCGCCTTCCAGAAACGCGGGCCGGTCTAACCTGACAATTATGCCAATTACGCCGGGCAGCGGAGTTGACAAACACACCAGGAGGACTGCAGTGTATTTGATTGGTGCCCGTGTTCCCAGTCCCCCCGCTGTGACCTCTTCTGTAATTTAACTAGCATGGAGCAGAATTGTAACGGCTCTTTTTCTGGAGAATTCCCCCGGCGCGGAGTGCTTTTGTATGGGGCCGGCGTGGATGCCAGGCAGCAGAACAGGCTGAGGCAGAGGAGCCACAGAGAGGAGTCTGATGAGTGAGTCATGGTGCTGTGTGCTGGCTTCGGATTTATGAAGACTGGCATTCGGGAATATGTCAGGTCTGCAATGTTTCATGGTTAAAGCAAATTGTAAAAAAATGTTTTACCGTAATATTTGTCAAACATCTGTCAGGGGTTTATGGTGGAAAACCGGAAAATTGTGTCACTTCCTGATATCTTGTCATACTAGTAAAGGCAGTAAGTCCAATAATTACTGTATATTCTAAAAACCTTTGAGCGTTATTATTAAAGTCCCATTAGCTGTATTATTGTGTGGAGAGCAATTATGCCAAATAAACAAATGTGCATGTCTTACTAATCTATACACTATATATATGTGCAGTAAAAATATGGGACAATAAGCCATTGTGTACCTCATACATATCAATATGTTTTATGGTTACATAAAAGTACAAACAGAAACTATCACCTTGAATCCTTATAGTCTAAATATACATTGAATTGAAATGCTAAAATATTGTAAAGAATTGTATGCCCCTATTTTGACTACTACCTATTTTTTTTATGTAGATATCCTCATGTCGAGTCTGTGATTTTAAAATTTTTAATTTTCAAATAAAAGTAATTTATGACCGTATTAATTGTGCATATAAACATGTATAAAGATGTATAAAGATGTATAAAGATGTATAAACATGTATAAACATGTATGAACATGTATAAACATGTATAAACATGTTGTGGCTGCTCAAATTTCACTATTCACTATTCCTTGTATGAGCCTTTGGGAGGACACTTTTGGCACCTGTGTTAGGGCTTAGCTCCATCTGAAGTGAGCCATGGACAGTGCCAATGTGAAGCCACTTACAACATACACAGACCGCTGTACTAATACACAGAATACACAACGGCTTTTTCAGCAGCTTTTTGAGCAAGAACAGCATTGTACAGCATCAGCCCATTTGCAAAAATCTGTTTTGGTAAGCACACATCCTCCCCTTTGAAGACAAAAAGATGAGTCCACTTCAATTTGGAGTACGCCGCTTTGTGGAATATTTGCAAAAGGAAAAAAACTTGCAACAATGCAGTTAAAAGATGATTCTTTTTGAGTCTATACCTGGTCTAAAATTGGTCTCTGTTGATTTAAGTTTGATTGCATGGGAGGGAAGAAAAAACTAGAAAGGACTCGAAGAGCACAGACCTCCGCCAAGGCAGCTCATCTCCCCTATACACTCTAAAATCAAACTTTTGCATAAAATAAGTCATAATAACACTGTGAACAGACGGGCTGGGGGAGTGGACAGTATATTGGTGAATAGATCTCACTAGAAGACAGATTGAATGGAGAGAAATTGTTTTCCTAAAGAGCAAGCCAATGCATATAGATGATTAGTTGCCAAAAGTTTTTGGTACCATTTGTATTGTATTTCAGAATGCTTGACTTGGTCCAGACCTATACCTGTTTACAGTGAGGACAGATCAGCCCCACACAGAGCCCAGGCAGAATGCTTGTATTGGTACAGCAGAACAGTACACACAGGCTGAAGGAGAGAGTGCACAGGGCTTACAGTCTCAGCATGCTCCTGCACTGTTCTTACATAATACTCCACTAAACTCCAGTGAGCAAACATTGGGGGTCAGCTGGTTATTAGGACAGTGGATTTGGAGCCGTTCACTAGAGATTAGGGGAAAATAAACACAAAATATTTAGATAATATGACAGCAAATTACTATAGAAGTGATTCATAATCAATTGTCAGTGAGCTCTGTGTTTTTTACTTAAATGAGAAATCAAGATCATCAAGTGTGTGTACTGGGCTGGCTGGAAAGCTTTGGCCACTCTATCTGGTAGCAGTGGTTCCCCTGTTTGTTAAATTGCCACAGCAGAATGGAATTGTATTTCTTTTCAGGGAGATCTCAAGCCACAAGATCATCTTTGTGCTGGTCCTAAGCATTAATAAATGAAGCTGGTTACACTGGAATCGGCATCCTGTGTAAAGAATGCTGTGAAACCATGGTTTGTAGTTAATAGTTTTCCTATTTTTTAGTAACGCACTAGCTGCCTGTCACTTTGTGGTTAGAAGAGAAGGGTCAGTTAGGACTGAGGTAGACTAGCTTTAAGCAGGAAGTGCATGAGATTACTTTGAGAGACCTTCCGCACTCACTGTAAGTGATTAACACATCCATGAATAAAACATCATGTTGTTACTACTTAGCAGAAACACTATACTCCTCTTGTCACTGTAGCCCTCTGTGGAAATCTCTTACTTACCTTACACAGTAACCAGGATCCCCCAGTTATACTTGTGTCTATCTGAAGTGAACTGACACCAAACCTGGCATAAACACATGCAGAAGTGTCCATGGCCGAGTGATAGAATGACATGGAAAACATGGCCCGATTCTTGCCTTTGTGTGGCTATAGTGTCAGAGTGTAAAGCACTCTCATCTGTCAACTCACACAAGACTGTGTGCAACACTGTGTGACACTATAGACTGAGACAAGGTGTATATTGTCTACAAACATATAGCACCAGCCATAACATTAAGACCACTTACAGATTAAATCAATTTGAATTGAGCTCTTCATTGTGGTTACACAGAAAAATAAATATAGATAAAAGTTCATGTTTTTATAGTTCTTCCACCTCATGATTGTCTCAATGTTGTATATCAAGCAAATGCAATCAAAAAATGTAAAACTAAATCTTTTCTATACAGAAATCGCCACTTTGAATGACTGTAGGCAGTGTGCTCCCTCCTGACGACCTTTTATTTATATAGGCCTGGGACTGGCACAATGTTGGGCTTGAGTTCTTGCTAAGAGTCTGCATCTAGCCATAATCAGGACAAACGCAATCTTTCACACTGTACATGAGATTGTTGTCAAATAGAAACACACACACACACACACACACACACATAGAGCACTGCAAATCATGATTTATACACTTTGGCTGGAGAGTGCATGGCCTGTTATGTGTATGTCTAGTGTGTCAGTCTATATGGAACAGGGACTAGATTTCATATAAAATGGCTGCATCTGTGTACAATTCCTCTGCGAGTTTATGAGCGGAGGCTGATGTATTGCCCCCATGTCACGGCGTGGCAGCAGCATCCACACAAAGATTCATCTCTCACTTAGAAGCCGAACGATACGTCTAATTTGCTGCGAGCACAGTTATTTTTAACCTCTGCGGCTGTCAGCGAGCGCCGTTTGACTGTCAGAGCCTGTGTGTGCCAGTCTGCTAAAAAGCTCGCAAAGTCTTTTCAATTTACCGTCGCCTTTGAGTGAATTACAAAATGCACATTCCCATTAGCCGCGCTGATTGACGGTGCTTTTCACTTGCATCCAAACCAAAGAAGCAGTGTTTTTAAAAAGTCCAATGAAATACGATGAAGATTTCCAAAGGCGTTGGGAGTGTTGTTTTTACGTTTGTTGTCAATAATTAGGATGCCCTTAAGACACCTGACAAATAACGGAGGAGAGAAGGGTTGTCTTCCCATTAATTGGACAGTGTGATGATTTTTTTGCATCATAACATTTAGTACAGTGGGCTACATGAACACTTGCATGTTATGGAATAATCTGTCGCTCAAGAATTGTGCTTTTAGAATTTTTTCATTGGCTTTGAAAATGCATCTGTTTTACCAATTAACATCTGCACTGTAAATGCATTCTACCATAACAACAATACCGGTGTCTATCATTTTTAATCATGCACCATAAAAGTTATTTTTTTCTATACTATACTATACGCCCAATTCTTTACCACCGCAGCTCACAGGTGTGCATCAAATTTGTAACATTGACAGAATCTCTTATTTGCCCAAGAGAACAGTAAGGTGTTAAGCTAATGTAAATGTCTGGTTACATAACACTACTGAGTACTGTCCTTAATCAATATTTGGCACTGAGTCAGACAGCGGTTTGTCTGAAGCTTTTAAGGTGACTGCTAATGGGATATGGAGGTACTTTTCATCAGCGAGAAGCAGACGGGATGTTCTGATAATATAGAGGAGGAAATATGATGTACTCAGCCTTTGGATCAGTGCCTTAACATTGAATTAACTCCAGCCAACACTAGGCTCCAGCAGATTCGCATTTGATTTCAACATTGAAGTGGTCGAGAAGACTGGAAACTACCCCAACAACTATGGGCCTTAAGAGGGACATATTATGGACAACATGGCTTACACAATATGACACAATATACACAGATAGAGAGCCATTCAGTCCCTGATTCATGTATGATTGGACATATAGATTCATCAGTGCACAGGTAGTCAGGGGAAAGAAGATGCTTACCACTCTAATACCAGCCCACTAAAAAAGCAAGAGCTAATACATTTCTTAAGTGAAAGTATAGGTGAACTAGCTCCTCCTCACCTCATTTTCTCTTGGCTTGGGACTGGCACAAAGATGATCTGTGGTTTGAAATTTCTATCAGACTCATAAAAATACTTTTCTGTCATTCATTTTCTGATGACAAGTGCTGTTGACCATGAGCTAATTGAGTTTTCCCATTGAGGCCTAGGTTTTGTGCAGGTGATGGCCAAAGCATTCACTCAACATTCACCCGCTGTAGCCCATATGCTGTTTCCCAATGGTTATTCAGAAATACAGAGTTAAACGTTATATCTTTTATAAAAGATGGTTCTCTGCTCTTCAGTATATCTGCGTGTATCCTCCACACCTCCACACCACTTGGCTTTACTTGCTTCATGTTCATGTTCCCAGCCTAAGTGGCATGTATTGATGTGATACAAGGATAAATGCAGATTGATGGAATTAAAACCCGGCCTATTGTTGTCGTGCTGTGCATCCCTGACATGTGTGAGCTCCTGTCTCTCATTAAACCAGATGAGAGATGCACTGCTCCTCACCAGCTCCAGTTTGGGTTGGTGCGTGGGAAGCTTCCTCATTTGCCTTCCAGTAATCTTTCCTCTCACAATGGCCTTGAATGGGTTAGAGTGCAGTTCATACAACAGCAGGTAATGTTATGGCTTGTTGAAAAGGAGCTTGGATTCTTCATCAAAAACATACCTGGAGTTGTCCATTGTTTTGTGCGCGTTTGAGTATGCTGGCACACTGACCGTCTCTGGAGCTGAAAGAACGTGGTTGCCTGTTTTGCATAGATAGGTGAAGAAATGCCACCTTCCTGCTTCGTTCCATTATTTGCATTGGCTTTAGTAGTGAAGTAGGCGGGGCTAGTGGGGGGAAAGAGGGCCTCAAAGAACATGCACATAATCTGAACCTAAAAATACTTTGTTTACACTTCTTTTTGCCAAGATAGGTGAAGAAATGCCACCTTCCTGCTTCGTTCCATTATTTGCATTGGCTTTAGTAGTGAAGTAGGCGGGGCTAGCGGGGGGAAAGAGGGCCTCAAAAGAACATGCACATAATCTGAACTTAAAAATACTTTGTTTACACTTCTTTTTGCATAGATAGGTGAAGAAATGCCACCTTCCTGCTTCGTTCCATTATTTGCATTGGCTTTAGTAGTGAAGTAGGCGGGGCTAGCGGGGGGAAAGAGGGCCTTAAAAGGACATGCAAAGAAATCCCACCTATTCAATGATAAAACATGAACTGTTCATCTAAAGTTGAACAAAAACGTGAAAAAGGTCCCCCTATAATAGTATAATTTGCCTCTTTTAAACACCCAACATGACATTGATTTTCTAATTACTTTTAGTTCATTGCTTGTACAAAAGAGCAGAATCACCACTAAAAGCAGTGCCATGGTTCATTATCAGAACAGTCTCGAGTTATCCCCTGGGTAACCTCACTTATTCCTATAGGAAGTATCTGAGCCACTAAAGACACCTAAATGTAGTATGAGAGAAATTCACTCCCCCTCTGAACGCAGCAGGCTCTTGGAGGTGCATCTTGAATTTTCGGCAGAGGGCTAACTCTATATTTGGATTCCGCCGGAGTTGGATTAAGGATTCTTTTCCTGCAAACCCACAGGATTCTTTCGAGACATAAAAGAGGAGAGACTATGCGCATCCGTGCTGTACAAATGATTGCAGGTTTCAAATGGAGTGTAATTTTCAAGCATGGAGCAGGAGCTATATGGGAGAGAGTGAGCTTTGATGTACAAATCCACAATTCACGGGGGATTAGCGCCCCAAAGGTTAGCAGTTTGCTAATTACAGGAGATTGGTAACAAATAAAGAAGACAGGCTTAATAAAGAGGCCTCATCAGAACAGGGATCAGCCTGTATGATAAGAGCAGTACGTTTGAACCGCTGTGGACCCATACGCTTCTATTGTCTTTGGTACAACACCTGCAGAGATATGAGGCACACATTTGTATGCATCATAAAAATTAACCTCAAAAAGTCTTTCCCGAGTCGAAACTGCAGTGATATATTTCTTCCTCTTTTTTTTTTTTTACTGTATTTTGCTTAAAGCGTTCAGTGCCACATTACCATAATCCTTGGTTCCCTCGCACAAACCTCCACTGGCTAAATGAATCTATTATTTTTGCCCCGAGCTAAAAAGATGCAACAAAACGCAACGCATTGAAGGAAATGAAAGTTGGTGATAAGCCTCACATTTTCAGTATAAACCTGTCTTTACTGCAGACTTTACCCAGAGCGGAGATAGTATCAGTGACTTTGACCTTCTAATCGCCTCCATGCCAAATATATCAAACTTAAGTGATTGTGAGAAATGAAATGATCTTTTTATCTGTGTGCTGCTGATTAGGGCTCCACAATATATTGCAGAATTATTGTTATTGCAATATCAGTACAATACATAGACACATGTTTATTACAATAGTCTTAGTCTTAGTTTAGTATTAGTCCTGGTTTAGTTCTTTACTATTAGTCTTTACTAAGTCTTAAGCCTGGATTTCTCTATGTTAGTATGGCCCGGTTTGATCCTGATACAGTCCTGATTTACCGCTGGTTTAGTCCTGATTTTGTTTTGGTTAAGTCCTTGTTTAGTCCCAGTTTAGTTCTGCTTTAGCCATGATTTATTCTCAGTTTAGCCTTAGACCTTCTTTGGACCTGGTTTAGACTTTGATTAGTTCAGTTCTATTTTAATTAATCAGTTCTTTGACTAAAAATATAATTAAAATGTAATGTATAACCCTCCCGTGGACCCACCACCTGCGGGAGGTACCCTTAAAAAAGGCTGGTGCAATGTGGATCGGGCAGTGGTCCCTGCTTAGACTGCTGCCTCCGCGATCCGGTTTCGGACAAGCGGAAGTAAATGGATGGATGTAATGTATAATGTGAAAAACGAGTATACAGATTATCACAATTCTGATTATTTCATACTTCATATTTGTAATGTCTTCTACTGCTGATGCTCCTGACCTGCCCGGTGTGGCCCTTGTTTTCACTCGGCCCCAAACTGAACATGTCCGATCGGAGGCGGGCCCTGTGTGCTGTGGGAGAAACTGTTTCATCTCTTAATGAATGTGCCAGAGGGCGTCCCCGGGGCCCCCACTTCACCCCTCATTAGGCGGGTGCTGGGCCTGTGCTTCACGCTGAGAACCAAGCAGCCTCCTGGAGCGGGGCCTCCCACTTCATCTCCCACGCCTCCCTCCGGCCCCTAGTAGCCCCTAGTAGCCCCCCCACCACCACCACCACCTTCTGCCCGCACTACTGGACTTATCACAGAGCACTTCTTCACAGGCCTGATGAGACTGCTGATCCTAATGTCATTTTAATGGCCTTGTTTAGCCCCTTGCGCCGGTGATTTATTGCGATCCTCATAGTTTTAATGTCCTCGTAGAAGTCTGCTGGACACTCGATTCTATTCCTTTATACACGCGTGGTTCAGACGGTTGTTAGTGTAATGTGTTATGTCAGATATGGCCTAATGACATGCTCAGAGCGGAGCTGTCTCCAAGTCAAAGGGAAAGAGCGAGTTGAAAGGAGATTACACTGTTATGATGTGGGCAGGGGCATTGTTAGACATTTTTAGAAGGGCATTTTTAGGATGACTCCGGCACCTCTAAAATTGTCATCAAAAGTCATAAACTATAGGTCCAAACTGGAACTAAAGCAGTGCTAAACCAGGTCTAGATATGAGCTATAATCCCCGATCTGAGCCGTCCAGGTTGGCAGCTCAAATTCTGCTTCAATCTATTTGTCGTTGGGCAAGGCACTTGGCACCCGCATTGCCAATGTATGAATATGGTTGTGTCATTGTTATTTGGTGGTGGTGGTGATAAAGGCCGTAGGCGCGGTATTGGTTCAACATCTGCCCCAGGGCAAATATGGCCACAAAGGTAGCTTACCACCACCAGTGTCTTGAGAGTTTAAGCTTTTTTGAGTGTCCAGATAATAAACTAATACATTATCACTGTTAGATCTAAACAGGACTAAACTACATTAAAAAACTGTGCTGAAATCATTCAAAAAAATATTTCATTGTCTCAATTATCTTAAGATCAGTCCGTCTAAATGATCTGCTTTCAACTCACATGGACTATTTCACATTTCAAGATGCTGATTTTCATTTTTGATTGTATTTGAGAGTTCTTATATTGAGACAAAGAAAGATTTTTTTGTGTGAACGTAAATCATTTTTCAGTGTAGGTCTGTAACAGGGCTAAACTGTATAAACCAAACCAGGCTAAACCAGGCACAAACTAGCTCTAAACCAGGGTTAAACCATGTCTGAACGCTGATGAAATGTGTGGTGGACCCAGTGCTGTTCAGCTGACTCAAGGAGCTCTTACCAAACAGGCTGAGGAGGAGATGATTGTTATTACAGCTTTCATATTATTATGCAATCACTGTAGTATGGGTTTATTTGTCTGGGATTAGACGCTGAGGCACAGTCAGAGAGGCTGGTTCACTCAAAGGTGCCAGTCATACGTGTAAGTAAATGGTTTGAGGAGGTGAGATTGTTTTGTGCTTGGTTCTTTAATCCTGCTGTGATTAACAAAAGCAGACCAGTGTTTGTGGAAAAATATGCGGAATGTGCTACATGTGTGAACGGCGGTATCGCACATAATGCATACATATCTGTGAATCTGATACTCTCTGCTATAACCGAGGAAAGGTTGTGGTCAGCAATTCTTAGCCAGCCTTCATTTGTGGTGTGATCACAGAGAACGGCCAAACCAAATTGAGACCTTAAAGGAGATGTTTTTGTCTAAGAAAACTATCTGTGTTTTTTGTATTATACTTCACAGATGAAAAATATTGAGCTAAATTCTATAAGGGTTTATATGGGTAAACAAATGATCTTAACTCATTCAATGATAAAGATAAAGATAATAAAGGTTCTGGATCACTTCTCTTGGTGGGAGACCTTGTAGTATACAAGTCTGCTTGCGTTACATATTTTTTTATTCAATATTTAAGTCATATGTATATTTTCTTCAAAGTGCCCTTGTGTAGCTAAAGATATCAAAAAGTTCCCATTCCTCAGCACAGTGCATTTAATATCACATGTATTTATTTGTCTCTAATGAAGTCACATCAACAGCACTTGCAGTAATCATGGCCTGGAGCCAAATGGAAAACCAGATAGATTTTTCAAACACATTGCAAATTTTATCAGCAGTAAATATTTCACGTCATCGTAACAGGATGATGGTATGATTACGTTCCATTGAGAATCATTGATGTCTGATTGAAGCATTCACAGTGGTTTATTAAGTCAGTGACAGCTCAGGGCAGTGTATGGATTAGATAATGGTTCAGTCTGACTTTAGTTTCACCTGGAGAGATAGGCAGGAAATCTTGGCCAATGGGAAGAGAGCAAGCTTGTAGATGAGTGGGCATAGGAAGAAAGAAGTGATTATATTCAATCCAATCCAACTTTGAAATCAACAGGGTTGGCCAAAGTGCTGTATAAAACAAAAAAATAAAGGTAAAGGACACAGTAAGAGTCAGCCTCTCAAAATGCCAAAGAGTAAAAGTGTTTTAAAGAGAGATTTAAAAACAGGGAGTGAATCAGCCTGTCTAATGTTCAAGGGTAAACCCATTATACCAGATTATACCACATTATACCAGATTATACCACATTATACCAGATTGAAGATCAGATTTGAAAACTTGCTAATGTTTTTAGATCATGCTAATGTCTAAATACAGTCAATGTAATTATTGTCTAACAGTTAGGATGATTATTTAAGCTTTGCTTTTAAAGCTTGCATGCAAACACTTGGCTCTTCCGCTAACAAAAGCTAATAGTAATGTTGCTAACAGCGGTGCTAATTAGGTCTCTAAGTGTCTTGTCTAGTGCTGGCTTGAGCTGACATAGTGAAGTGGGCGTATTCAACAGGAGGCCAGACGGCCTTAAAGGGATTTGTACCTAATCTGATGTTTTTCAGCAAATGTATAGCTCAGGTTCAATTCATTAGTTCCACCCTTTGCATGATAATGCTCTCAACAGTTGATTACTGTAGCCCATTTGAACTGTTCCCCTGTTCCCTTATAGCTCCCAGTTCAGCCCTTGGACATGGCCGCCCCTTGACTCTGCTGATCTGTGGAGAGCTCGGCCTCTCTAGTTTCTCTTCTATCGGCCTGTGAATCGGTGAGCGGCAGACTTGAGTATCCAGCTAAAGTAACAAGGCTCATTTGTCTCAATCCCACGTCCCTGGAAGTATCGGCTGCCCATCGATGTCATTCATCTTCCCTGTCCTTGTTGCTGATCACAGTCTGAGACCTTCAGGCGGACCGCTGGAGGTGCTCAGTAACTGTTTAGTGTGTAGTGAGTCTGCCAGGAAGAACGGATAGTTTGAATTTAGGAACTTTAATGCATTTTTATTATAGGTTTGTGCTCTTTTCTCAATAAGGATAAGAACCTGCTGTAAAGCAATCAGCATGGTGTTTACCTTTACCTGTCCTTGTAAGTGGCATGTAGCCTGTCAAGCCAAACCCATTCACTTTCTTTGCAGTGAGAAGATGTTGTTTTTTATCCAGTCAGGCTGTATACAAAAGATATACAGTATATTGTGACCTTGTGAAATATCATATACTTAGTTGTACTTATATATTGTTGCATGCTAGAAGGTCAAAGATTCTACCCTCAACTAACCAACTATGATCTTTCTTAGTGGAGTCTGCTTATGCTCCCTATATAGCAGTATGAATACATGTAAGATAGATGGTTGTCTTTCACTGTGTTTCAGATTGAATATTATATTTTGGGTCAATTTACACTACCAGACTTATTTCCCCTTCTTTTGTTATCAACTGTGACGTACATTTACAGATAACTTGAGTTATTTGATGTTTGGCTCTGAAGTGATTTGAACTGATTGGGTCTAAATCCTGACCTAATCCATGCACACACACATGTAGCTGTTTGAGGATGAGCTGAGTTTGGCTGATGTCAGCGACCCTGGAAAAACTGACTCTACTGCAACGTCTACCCTCCTTATCTTCCTCTTCTTGCTCCTCTTCCTCTCTTCGATGGAACCAATCAGGATGGTGATTAGTATCTGGCCGGAGTGTAGTCTGGAAACATGTTTTCCTAAAAAGGCCACAGAGGGACAATTACTGTCAGCTGAGCTCTAGTGTGTGTATGTCTATGTGTGAGTCTGTGTTCTGTGTGTTCTGGCTCTATGCCGCTGACACACTGACCTTATCTGCAGCAGCGAGCCCCTTACTTCTCATGTTGGCATTATTCTACCCTAAATGTTAAGGGCATGGGCTCAAATACACTTTGAATGTATGCATGTTTCTCTCAAAGTATGTCAATTATCTGCAGTTGGATACATGCTCTATACTTTATCTGAGCATTATATAGTCAAGGATCTTTTGCTCGGTCTACACCGCTTATTCATATTAAATTAATTGATGCCAAACATATGAGATAATCTTTAATTTGACACTGGCAACATCAGTTTAAACCAAAAAGCAAAGAGATTAAATTAAAAAGTGAATTTATAACCAGTCCAAGCCATAGAGCATAAGGAAGTTGTACAATGTGATATGTTCCCCGAAAGGCTCTTTGTTGTGAGTGTGATTGTGGAAGCTGTTGGAAACATTCATTATGTATTCCTATGTTCTGAAGACTCCATGGCTGTCTTCTCATTCTGGGGCCGTAGCTGTTTTGTGTTAGGCTTTAGACGACTGGACAGACGGGGGTGTGGTCATGTGATCCCAGGTGAAGTTAGAATTCCAGAAGCGGAGCCGGTGCCAGTCAAGCCGCTCCGGAGTTCGGCCTCAGTGAGCTCTGGTGCGTGCCACTGGCTTCGGGCACATCAGCAAACCAAACAATGCACAAACATCTCCCAGTCAGGCTTTACCAAATATGGAGAATTTAAAGTTTATATGGTTTATGTTTTGTCACGAAAATTTGACATTAATGAATCACATGTTTACTGAAGGCATATGTTTTCGGTCTAAACATTTTCTGTTGAATCAGTGGCAATTTCAGCTCTAAGGAAATAACATTTTAGCTAATGCAGATTTAACCATCTCAAAAGATACTGCAGTGTTACACACACTGGATACAAGATGGATGATGTGTCCCCAAGTAGGAATCAAACCGACTGCTTTACCTCCTTAGACACTGATGCCCAAATGGCAACTAGAAAATACAGAGAAAAGGGCCCTTCGAGACTGAGAAAGTTTTTGGCTAGTATGGTTGACTAGTTTTGGGTGATGGATAATTGATACATAGATCAATATGTTTGCTTGTATGAATGTCTCAAGTTTGTATTTGACATCAGAACAAACAGCATGAGCTCGTCTGACTCCTGGCACACGTGCACACCCACATGCACACACACAACAACCACGTGCATGCTCAGACAGACTGGGAGTGCCCTCAGGTCCTCCACACTGCTTGTCAGAGAACAGGCTGGAGACGGTAGAGGTTCAGTTCGGATGGGGGTGTGGAGAGAGCAGTTTGTGGGGAGTAGGCCATATAAGTGAGATTTAGTTTTTTGAATTAGAATGTGCATAGTGGTAAGGTGGTTAGCACTTCCGACCGTCAGCAAGAAGATCATTAGTTAATTTGTCAGGCCAGCCGACGGATTCTCTCTCTTAGCAGAGTCTGCATGTCCTCCCTGTGATACTGGAAGTTTGTCCCCGGCGCTCTAGCTACCTCCCATCCATATTTAAAAAGAAATATAGTGGATGTCTCTGTGTCAGCATTGCAACTAATTGGCCATTGTCAAGGGTATATCCTGGTTAAGGCCGATATTGCTAGAAAAGTCACTTACAACTATCTATTCAGTAAACAAATATATATTAATTTGGAGTCATATTTCAAAACTGCTTTTAAAATAGGACTTTATTGTTCTTCTCTTGTAAATGTCACTTATGCCTATTTGTGATTTTGGGGGAGCAGCTTGTATGTAGACAGGTAGAGTCTCAGGTGTGTAGGGTAGACGCACACATGCTCCCTTCACCGAGCCCGCCTGTCTGCTCAACCCAGTCTTTTGTTGTTTCCCCCTGAGTCGAGCTCGCACACTCCCAGGCAGGAAGCTCGTCAATCTTTGCCACAACAGCACATAAATTAGTGCCCAAATTACTGTGGAGAAAGAGACATTGTGGCGCGGTTTGGGAATACGTCTACCCCCATCGCTCCCCCTGGCGAAGGTGTCAGAATGCACTTCAATACAACAGTCAAAGTAAAAGGCGGGAGAGACATGAGAGCGGCACGCTGCTGTGTGGAACAGGCTTCAGCTGGGCAGCGCTGAAATATTAATAGACCTCACACACAAACAAACAGAAGCGATGTTCACATGAGTTCATCTAAGAGGCGCCCAGGGCTACGATCAGACCTGAGCTCCACTGTAGAAGGCTATGAAGGAAAGAACAGAGAGAGGCCTGAATGAGCCTTTTGGAGGAAATAACGTTCAAATGCGGTTGGTCTCCAGTGAAGGGTTCGCTGCTGAGATAAACTACCTGAAGTATTCTGAATTCCGATCCTCCCAACATTAGCATAGCATAACATTTTACTGCTAAACATATTCAGTGTTAAACGAGTGTTAAACCTCAAACAAAATCTTAAATACAATATAATATAAATAATTTGACTTAATTGTATTTTATTTTATTTTATTACATTACATTACATTAAATTTTATTGCATTTTATTTAATTTTATTGTTTCCCTGATTTAAGTTACACTTTCTGTTATCAAGTTTATTTTCAGTTTCAATAGTCACAGTGGGCTCAGGGCAGACTGACAAATACATGGCAGTCATACCAATGACTTCTCTGACTACCAAACACACCAGTTACTGTAACAAAGCAGAGCAAGGTTGGTGAAGTGGCTTAGCCCAAGACACAAGAATGTATGAACTGGTTGGAGCGGGAATTACACTGTCAGCTTTCCTTAATGGACGCTCTATAGTCTACCACTTGTGCTATTGCTAGTTAGATTTGCATTTAGTTATTTCTGTTGTGCTCTGATCTAGGGGCTTTAGTAAAGACACAGGCATAGGTGAAGGAAGACCAGAGCTATGTGATCATAAAGAATTAGCAGAACACAGCATATAAAGACATAAAAATGTGTCAATTATGGCTCTCTCCGCACTAATCCCTCGTCTAAGTCCTTCCTGATGACTTCAGCGTGTTTGGAGCTTGAAGAGACGCCGCTTAAAATGATGATATAGAGTTTCGGTCAGCAGGTGAATTTATGTATGCTGCAAACTCGAAAATGCCATTGAAGCATTCTCGTGGTAAAATACCAACATTTATACTCTTCACTGTGTTCCCGGGCTGTCCTCTGATACTGACATTCAAATAACCTTTATTGTGTTGTATATATGGGTATAATAAAGTATTGTGCCGTGCATATGTTCAAGACAAACCTTCTGAAGTTCAAACTAAGCATCGGAATAAAGAAGAATTATAGTGACTTTCAATATTTTTGGTGGTTGTTGGTGCCAGATGTACTGTTACTGGGTATTTCAGAAATAAATTGATGATCTACTGGATTTTTTATTTTTTTACATACAGTCATATCTAGTCATTGTGTGCCTGAAAATGAGGCTGGTTTGAGATATTAGAAAACAATACAACATTAGCTCAGATAACCACATCAAGGCCATCAGTTATGAGCTCTCCTTACCACCACCATGAATTATCAATTTATTGACCAAACATCTATGCATCTTTGAACATTAATTAAATAGCTGAAAGGGGTGTAAGAGCAGATGATATTGTACAATTCTGTAACATTTCATGACCAATAAAGTAAGTCAACAAATGTATAGTCTGCTTTATATTCTGGCCTGCCACTGTCCTCTTCTGCCTCTGTATATAAATAAGAAATAACCTCTCTTGTGCCTAAATGTGAATAAGGTATTATAGTGTAGCGGACTTGACAGGCGTGCAGATAAAACCAGGCAGCAGCGTGGTGTATGTCCAGCTCTTGTTAGGCTGTCGTCTCTATCAGACTGTCAGGCCTATATGTTAGTCTGTGCTAAACTGGCGACAGCTCATCTGCATCACTGAGCACAAACACACGCAGGAAATAAATAGCTGTACATGATAATGGCAATGTGTAGGACCGCTAGACATACAGTACATGGATAGAGACTGGATGGCCGGTGTGTCCTGGTGAATTTACTTTAAGTTGTTTAATTTTAATTCTGCCAATAAGAATGTCAATTTGTAAACCAAAATTGCAAATAATGCAACCATAAGGATAATAATATTACATCTTATTACATAATGTTGTAATTATAACTTGAAGCATGCCGGCAGGTATCCTGCAAGGGTTCTCTGTGACCCTCCACAGAAAGAAATGGTCATAGTACAAAAGTTAGTCTAGTCAGCATGTCCTCTCTGTGTTACTGTAAGTTATGTCCTTTGCTCCCACCTAAGACATGGGCCAGCAGGCATGTTGTTGCCTAAGACCCAAAGAAGCTTGCATCCACAAATGTATTTTAAGATAACTGAAGATTGAGTGAGTATTTAGTCCACTATATTGTTGACTTTGACCGTTGATCAATTTGTTATTTTGCCAATATTGTTATAGCAAAAACATGACATTGTTTAGCTCTGTTGTATTTCTTTACACCTCTGTCTATTTTGAAACTGTGTGTCTCCCATGCTGCTGACCCACACAACATGCCTACCTATTTTAGCACCAACATTACCACACAACATTATAACATTGTGTAAATACCGTCCCCTGAGGCCATAGAGTTAATCGGCTGTGATTGTGCCCTGTCCAGTTTGTTACATAAAGTGTGGGCCACAGCTTGCGTCACTGTGTCATTGACAGCTGTCAGCAGAGCCCCACAGCCTGTCTGCCTGGCTGCATGTTTGGCCCCACACTGATGTGCTGTATATGAGCCAATGGAAAAGGACTGTGCAAAGATAAAAAGAAAGCCATGTTTATTATGAATCACTGGCCAATAAGACGATGATTCAACAGTGCAATCAAGTGATGGGTTGAGAGCTGTAGCCGTGGGGCGGTGTGTGAGGATCATGGTAATCCTGCAGTGTTATGTCAGTGGTTCAAGGGTTCACTTATATGGGCCAGTGTTTTTCCAAATTTGAGATTACTTTGCTGTTTTCTAGTAGTCTTCTAGTCTTCATGATGCAGGGTGAAAATAGAACGATGGGTTCCTATGAGAAGGTTTGGTCAGTCGTGTGGTCAGTCACAAAAACATAGCACAAAAAGAAAGGCTCAAGAGAAAAGAGAAGTGAAGTGAAATGTGGGCAGTACTGTGAAAACGGTGGAGATAGGGGTTTTTGAGCCAAGTTAATTTAGGTGTAAAAGTGTTCATATAATGCAGTGTGGTAATGGGTGAAGATATGTATTGTTTTGTGGTAGAAACCAGGATCACACACTTTGTTGACATACAATTTATTTACATTCTTTTTAAAGAGAGGACATTTGGGGGCAGGCAAGGTTAAATCATTGTAATATATTGTCCATTATGATATATATGGCCTTGTTTTGCTTTGGTTCTAGCCTTTACAGTATGCAGTTGAATAAATGCTAATAAATATTGCCCCGAAATGCTATATATATATATTTTTTTATTGTTTAATAGTGTAGTCGTCATATTTCGTAACATCCAACATTTCTTTGGTGGCTTTTGTAACAGTACTGTGGTTAGCGTGTATCCACTTGGCTGTTCTTTCCAAGCCATGCTCTGAAGACAGTGTGTGTAGACAGTGAATGGCAGAGGGCTGGCTGCTCTATTGTCCAAGTGCACTGAGTGACACGTCATCCCCTCGCAGCAGCAGAGCACACTCACACACACTGAATCACTGTCCTTGAACCACAGACGACAAAGAACAACCCCAACATTCTGCCTCTGCCACCGTCTTTTTCTGCCATTGTCCGAAACGCCCCCCTTACGCTCGCCCAGCAACCGACCGCTCCAACCCCACTCCTTATGCACGCGGCGGGATTATGATTCACACATAATCTGGGCTCTCCGCAGGTGTCTTTGAAGTGGCCCCGGTCTCACGGCGATGGGGCTTCGGCATGGCGGCCGTCTTAGTGTGGTCGTGCTTTGATGTGGTATAAACAGAGCGGGGCAGGGCTGGCATGAAGCGCCAGCGAGCAGCCAGGCGGAGAGGCAGGCAATGGCAGAGAGAGCGCGGTGAATGGGATCAGCAGCAGCAGCACCGCTCTGGTCTGCCTCCAGCCCACAGCAGCCTGCCCCTCACCAAGAGACAGTTAACACTGGTGTCAATAGATGTGGAGTGGCATATTCAGAGTGCTTATAAGAGCATGTCTTTTGTTTGAAAGTGTCCCCCATGTGAGTTCACTTTAAATCAGTATGGGTACAAATACAGAGGCTGTATGGGGCTTTAGCTACAGACAGAGCCAGAGCAGGAGTACAAATATTGCCATGTCTGGTGGTCATGACTGGACATTTATTTCCTTCTTCTAACCACATAGGTCTTTCTGAATGGAGCTTATCCCTATATGTGGACATTTCTGTATTTTGAGTCCAGACAGTGAAGTCCAGAGGCGGGCTGGCACTGTGAAGAGACAAAGCCTTTTTACTGTTGAGTGCACAGAGCTTCCACAGACCTCTTCACACTCAACTTCTCCGGGCATCCCCTCCACTCTCCACCTCCCCCCGCTGTTCACCTGATGTGGCTCAGGCCGGAGAGAGTGCCCAGCTTTGCTCCTTTGGATGAAGGCATCTCTAGGCTCCTCAGTGGTGCTGGGGGAGGGTGCAGCAGCCTAAGCCTGGAGCTCTGAGAGGCTGGCGCTCAGAGCCAAAGCCTGTGGGCTGGAGGAGAGGGTGGGAGGAAGCTTAACTCTGCTATACAGCAACGGAACAGCTCTGCACTTCCACCTACAGGCCGGCATCTGTCACTACAGCCTCCGGTTCAGCACAACCACAGCTAGTCATAATTACACCACGCTTCAGTTGTTGTGAGTGCATGTCAGAACAAATTATGTAAGTAATGAGGCTGAAAATGCTAAAGGAGTCGAAACACACTGCTCCGCTAATGCTCATGCAGAGAGAACACAAAACAAACAATAGTGCTGCACACAGAGATAGGCCCAAACACAACATAGAGTGAACCAAAGACTGATTCTAAATGAACCGCTGAGTGAGCCTGTCACAGCCCGCCTCCTGCCAGCACCTCACAATAATCCAGGCCGACGAGGTGCACTGCCCTCCATTGTGGCTGAGAATCACAAATAGCAGGAGGTGTTGTCTAAAGGAGAATTAATTGTGCATGTTCCACCTCTCCCTTTATTCGTTTGACTCAGATGTGGGTTAATTCCATGTAAACATGTCCAGCCCATGGACCTGAGCAGAGAGAGCAGCAAATTCCTGAATGAAGAGTGGATTAGAGGCTGAGTGGTAAGGGCCTCTGTGGGGCACGCCTCGGGACAAGGACTACCCACATGACACACTACAGAGTACTGGCTCTGATTAGATCTGCACTGATCCTGGATTGAAAACAGCAAAAGTGTGTTTGATGTTATCAAACTAGTTTAAAAAGGTGGGATCTGAGGTGCATGAAGGATGTAGAGAGCTTGGTGCTAAGGACGAGTCATTGCACCACAGTCGATGTTAGGCCTGGCTCCAGGGGAGAGGCTGATGAAACACTCCGACATACTGCTACCATTTGAATCATTATCATATTATTAAGACAGAATTATAATATGCCTTCTCTAATTGATATAGACTTGTGTTGCAATAACTTCCTGCGTTCTGATTGGCTGGCTGCGGGCTTGATGGAGAAAAGCATTACATCGTGAGAAAATATCCCGCGGTGATCTTTCCTGGTTGAGATCAGATAGAGAGTGTGTGTCTGGAGCAGGGCTGATGCTGGAGATGTGGAGGAGGGTGTGTGATACTGATCTCAGAGGGGCAGACCGGGCTGAAGGGGGGGTTGTGTATGTCGCTCTGTTTGTTTGTGTGTGTGTACGTGTGTGTGTGTGTGTGTTTTCTCTGTCTGCTGCTTGTGTCTGAAGAGAAGGCCAGCAATGGTGCGGCCTGTCCTCTCTATGCTTTTGTCCTCTGTGCAGGCTGTCAGTGTCTGAATCCCCCTCTGCCTACTGTCCCCTCTGCAGCTCATCTCAAGTGTGGTGTTGTGGGTTGCACTTTTACTTAAATTGTTTTCATGAGGTTACATTTAACAGATGGACATTCAACTCAAACTCAAATAAGTTTGGTGTGTGAGGTTTGGGGCTAAGTGGTGTCTTATGACAGAACCATGTACTGCCTATTTCTGTTCCATTGTTTTCCTACATTTTTTGGTTTGGAAGACGAAGTCCAGATACATCATATGTTAGTTCATGAGACTTTTAATTATGGCTCTGTAGTGAAAAGTTTAGTTGTTTCTATTGACTCATGTTTCTTTCTTTTCTTCTCTCCAGCTCAAATCGAAATAATTCCCTGCAAGATTTGTGGAGACAAATCATCAGGCATCCATTATGGAGTGATCACGTGTGAAGGCTGTAAGGTAAGGATCAGCACACAGAATACTGAGTGGTGTGTGTGAAACATGTGTGCACCCTGGCAGGATACAGACTAAAGAGAAAACACAGACATGATGGTAAGGTTTAGTGAACATGTAGACAGTCTAAAGTGTAAACACTGTTGTTAGAGCGGTCCAGCACAGAAGCCGTCCACACAAAAGCACAATTAGCAGACACAGTGCTCCCTGTGCCAGGCACTGGGACGTGTTCCTTCACCAGTTTTCTGCTTTTTCTGCCTTTCTTTAACTCAAATGATCAAAAGCAGAGTGCTTTGAATTACAGCAGATTGTTGCTGTTTGCTCCAGTGTGAGGCTCCTTTTGTACTGTTTCTCATGCAGCTCCATTCACAGTCACAGTTTAGTGCCGAGTGTATTCTTGTCCCTGAGCTTGTCACAGGCACATCATTAGCATTCCTCTGCCTGCACCTTTCTGTACAACTGCTCAGCCTCACACTAGGGCTGCTCCAACACAACACTCCCAAATAAACTGCTGAAATCTATCTTTAATGATCGCTAATTAGTCAGGCAGAGGGGCCTTTAATGATATGTGCGAGTACAAAAGTTTGGACCATAAATCATAGCTTTATTAAGGAGTGCTGCTTGTCACTGGCAGTTATAGTCTGTTCCATAATGGCTTCCATTATAAAGCGACTTGGCAGCTGTCAGCTGTTTTCTTGTAATTAAACAGCCAATGAACAGCTAATTAAGACATATGTGTATGGAGCGGTGGAGTGGGGCATGTTAATGATGCGCTGGAATCAATTCATTAAGTCAAAGGATAAGAATCCAGTGGCTTCCCCACCCTTTACAGAGCACATGTGTGTTAACAACCCAGTGAAGAATGTACCTCTCATCGTCTCAGCACAAGCACCTAGTCTGGGCATTGCTGGAATGTGCAGGCCTTCCACTGCCAAGTCTCAGCTAACAGAATAACATTATGACAGGCTAATGATCCCGTTTATTTGACAACAATAAACCACTGGTGGAGAATACAGTTTAAGTAGAGTATCCATCCAAAGTAAGTAACCATTGGCAGGACTGTGGCTATGTGAGAGGCTCACAACATAAACAATTACATTATTTCTGTTAGCTTGCACAGGTTAAACAGATTAGCTTTGGATCTCTTGGCATACTGAGCGTGTACTTAGTGAAAGGGAATGAATGTGACAGTATGTCATAAATTGTCTCTATTGTGATTAACTCGCCAATGTCTATGTTGTGACACACTTCAGGCCCAAAGTAGCCAGAATAGTGAACAGACACCAGACTCTGTGATTGTCAGAGTTGTTATTCTCTTCAAGAGCATCCTTTTCAGTTCTACCCTGATCCAGTGTTTGCTCTGATTGTAGGGCTTCTTCCGGAGGAGTCAGCAGAGCAATGCCGCTTACTCCTGCCCTCGTCAGAAGAACTGCCTGATCGACCGCACCAGCCGCAACCGCTGCCAGCACTGCCGGCTCCAGAAATGCCTGGCCGTGGGCATGTCTCGGGATGGTAAGGATAAACCACAACACACAACTTTTAAAATAAAAGTGTTTTGTCTTTTTTCCGGTTATTCAACTATGGAATACAGGTCAGAAAATAAGAATGTATGTATTGACCTATTTTCCATCGTTTATGAAAAATGTGTCACAAAGTCATCAAAAATATGTTACATGTCAGCTGGGACTGCATAACCATCACACATTTATTGGAAATTGAAGGTGCTGTTAGTGAAATTGGGCCAGAGCAGACAAACAATTTTGAGCATTATGAGCTGCAGGTGAGCTTTTGTCTGCTTCTAATTCCTTCTGTGATAGATTCAGGTTTGATGAAAGACGAGGTGGTTAGGACTGTCATTAGAGGAGCTGCAGCTGAGATCCAGTAATGGGCTAACACAGGTGGGACTGTGTACAGAACACCCCACTGAGCCCCGCCGAGACCGGACTGTACAGCTCCTTCACACACATAAACATAAACATGTACATAGGTCTAGTTTTTCTCACCGGTTTATAGCTCTCCTATGATCCAGCCAAAGTCCTGCATTCTGTATTCATAAACATCAGTGGCACAGCACATACTGAGACACTTTCCAATACACATTCTCTACACACAGACTCATTACTCTAGGTACAAAGTCTGTCTGTTCCAGTTTGTCTTTGTCTGCCTCTGAAATAGAGATCAGTCTTTTTCAGTCCCGATACCGATCCCTATACCTGGACTTTGTGGATTGGCCGATACCCACCGATACCAATGCAAAAACTAAAGGCATAGACATGTATTTTGAACTTTGTAAAATAAAAATATCACATTACAATACATTACCATCAGAAACAATGAACCTACAGTATATCTAAGACCAGGTGACCCTCAAAATATTAACATCAGTTTGATTGCTTATTTGCATTTTTGCTTGAATTATTACAGGAGCCATAAAACATTGTAATGTGTTACTGTATAATATATTGTAATTTGCCTTGTCTATTATCTGTTCATAATTAGGATAAAAAATAATATATTATATTGGCTCCAGTATCGGCCTCATTCACCAATCCACCGATCTAGCTGCTGGGCCTGGGTTGGCACCAATATCCGATATTGGTATCGGTGCATCCCTACTCTCAAAAATGATATAAGCATGTAGACAGTATGGACATGTAGCTCTCCTTTTGTCTGTAGAATGGAATTTGTCAAACATTTTGTTAAAATACATAACATCTGCTGATGAGTTGTAGTCATTCCATTTATATATGTTCTCTTGTTTTCTTAGCGGTGAAGTTTGGTCGTATGTCAAAGAAGCAGAGGGACAGTCTGTACGCAGAGGTCCAGAAGCACAGGCTTCAGCAGCAGCAGCGTGACCACCAACAGCAGCCGGGAGAGGCGGAGCCTCTCACGCCCAACTACGGCCTCTCGGCCAACGGGCTGACAGAGCTGCATGATGACCTGACTGGGTACATGGACAGCCACACCCCCGATGGTAAACCGGACTCTGGAGTCAGCAGCTTCTACCTGGACATCCAGCCCTCTCCAGACCAGTCCGGACTGGACATAAACGGCATCAAACCTGAGCCCATCTGCGACTTTGCCCCCGGCTCCGGCTTCTTCCCCTACTGCTCCTTCTCCAACGGAGACAGCTCCCCCACCGTGTCCATGGCTGAACTGGGTGAGCGGGGTGGGGATGACTCAACCGTGGGGCAAACCACACAAAGGTGGCTTAAAATAGCAGAAGGTTGGAGACTCATCTCCAACTCTCATTAAAAGAGCCTCTTTTTTGTAATTAGTTTCCATTAATTAGGGCCAATCAGGATCCAGCAGGGCAGGCGTCTTGGGAAATCATGTTCGGGCTCCCTTGTGCCCAGGAACTCCTTTTAACAGATGTGTTTTCAAAACCACTTCACTTCTTCTACTCAAAATTTCTTGAGAAAATGTGACCTTTGTTTGAATGAGTAACATGGTGCCCCTCCTCCTCTCAAGCATTTGTGTCATCATAACTAGATTGGCTTTGCCTCAACCTTAAGCTATGAGCTTCCCGGAGGCAGTAAAAGGAAATGTCAACAAGCCCTTTCCCAGTCAAAAAAGCCCACACACATCCGCCTCTCTTCCTTCTTGAAAGCTCAATAAATAAATCTGCCTTTCCTGTGGTACATCACATTCAGCTCCTCACTTTAGTAACTTTGAGATGGCACTCTGATCTTCTGGGTTTATAACAATGCTTGTTTTTCAGAGCACCTGGCCCAGAACATCTCCAAGTCTCACATGGAGACATGTCAGTATCTGAGGGAGGAGCTGCAGCAGATGACCTGGCAGGCCTTCCTGCAGGAGGAGGTGGAGAACTACCAGAGCAAGGTATACCACTGTAACCCTACCCAGAATATCCACTGGGCCGCTCACAGTAATCAAATCCATTGTTTCAGGCGATAAACATTCTGTGTGCTATCTGTTTTTAGCCTCGGGAAGTCATGTGGCAGCTGTGTGCTATCAAAATAACAGAAGCCATTCAGTACGTGGTGGAATTCGCCAAGCGCATCGACGGCTTCATGGAGCTGTGCCAGAATGATCAGATAGTGCTGCTGAAAGCAGGTATGACAGCCTGTCAGCATGGCCCAGTGCTGTTGTCACAGGGAGGAGCTGACCTGACTACACAAAGCTCCACACATACTGAGTGTCACTGAGGTGACCGCACCCACAGTTTCCTCTGTCTCTGTCCTTTTCGTGCACACAGCGCAGATGGACACATTATTAGATAAGCTCTGTGTTTCCAAGTCCAGATAATTCTCATCACAAAGGCTGCCATTTCCCTCTGTCAGACAGTGATGCTGTGGGGATGTAGACAGCTCACAGCAGATACATATTAACCATCATTTGTCACATTTATGTTTGCATAAACACCTGCAGAAAACAAACATCTCCCCCGGGTATTTACATACTGTGTATATTTGCTCAGCCATTAGGATCAAAGCCTTATTGCCTGTCAAAATGAGACATAAAACTAAAGTTTATATAGGGTCTAGGGTATAGGGTAAATAATTCTACTTTGTAGATACAGCTCTTATACACTTACGGAGCTAAGGTATTTTATTCCCTACAGTAGTATTTGTAACTCTAAGTTTTGGAAAAGCAAACAGGAGCATCCACACAGAGACTAAACCATGTATTTATAATATGGTCTCTTTAGATGAGCGGTCCATGTCAGCTGTTGGGAAGTGCTTTATATTGTATAGTGGAACATTCTTAATTCAACAGATTAAGAAACACATATTACTGTACATTTTTATTTGCACTAATAGCAGCCATACACACAAACTCTGTGTCCTTGCTTCTGTCTGCTTCTCCTCCTGTCTCTCTTAGCCCCGATTTACAAACTACCACCCTCTTTAGACTCACTTTGGCTGTGGTTCGAGTCTCTTGATCCTCTTATCCACTCCTACAGAGAGCTACAAATTACAGCCTTGAATAAACTCTACCTTTTCTCTGCTAAATAAAGCTCGAACGAATGCGCACTGTCACCGCTCCCACCGCTGCTGTGTTATCTGTCGTGTCATTACAGAAGACTAGCCTTGTGTTTCTGATATGATCATCTACAGAGGTGTTTTTAGCTCTGTGACAGCACATCTCAAAGCCATTGTGTCAGATTGCAGCATCCTCCCCCCTCCTCCCTCCTCCCTCATGACTGATGTGAAAGACATTGTTGTTCCTGTCTCTCTCCCCAGGTTCGTTGGAAGTGGTGTTTGTCAGAATGTGCCGTGCCTTTGACTCACAAAACAACACAGTGTATTTTGACGGGAAGTACGCCGGACCTGATGTCTTCAAGTCATTAGGTAAGTGCTGCCTACTCTGTCCCCGTGTGACCGCCAAAATAAAAGTCTGGATTGTTAAAATGCCCAAGGCCCAGTAGCACATGGTAAGCTGTCTCCGGATCACCTGCTGTTGTTATTTATGGTTGAAAAATGTTAGCCAGCTTATTCTGCACATGCCTGGTGGAACACTGTCCGAAATAATGTAGAATTTATTTGTCTACAAGGTATTAGGACAGTAGTCACTTTCTTTGGCATATTTTATTATTTTTCCGGAATAAACCCGGTCTAAACAAGAGCTAATATAGAACGTAAACCAAGGACTAGGCTAGAGCTGCCCAAGCTAACAACAAAAATAGTATCTAAAACATTCTTGCTTCTCACAGGGTACCCCAGTTGCATTGAAAGATGGGTCAAATGCAGCAAACAAGTTTCACCCTTGAGGCCCCCAATAAAGTATGCCTTAACTGTAGCTGTTCAACTATAATAACATTATTGTAATATAAATGGCATTTGGTGATATTGCTGAAGGCCTGGCAAACATGGTAAGCTCAACACCTGCCTTTATGTCCAAAATGAATATGGCTCTCCTGCACATGGTTGCTGGAATAAATAAAACCAGACACACTATGTTGGTAAAACGAACTAGCATTATAGGGTTGTAGAGCCTGCAATGACATTTGAATATTGCATTATATCTTAACATTATCACAACTTTTGTTAGACGTTTATTGTAGGGTCTGACTGGGCTGGATTTTACTATTGTATTATTGGAAAAAAAATGTTGTTTAAATTAGGAATAAAGCAGTCTGAGCTCACCACCTGCAGTTGTTATTTATGGTCAAGAACAAGTAAGGAGGCTCCTCTGCAGATGGCTGCTGGAGCTGGACATATGTTTTGTTTTTGTTTTTTCAAGGAGAACAACATACACAAACAATGATGAATATTTCAATGAAAAAGAAGAAAAAATTCCTGCAATATTTGAAATTCATTCTCTTGAGATTCACTTATTGTCAGTGTTATTTCTGCCGAGGGCAAATATAGTAAAGTAAACTAAAATACAACAGCAGTGAAATGCAGAAATCCTTTTTATAATATGCAACATGACCATGAGGGGACATTCACTGTCTGTATTCTTTTGCGCACTGGGGTCCACAGTGTGGGGTGCACTGATTGGCTGCTGTCTACTGCGTATACCCAATAATTGATTTTATTAAAAGCTTCAACAGTGACCTCATTTTGGCTTGCATAACAACAGCCAACTGCCAGAAAGTGACTCGTCTGTGAGGCAAAACTCAGTCAAAAAGCCTTTTCTGCTTAAGACACTCCCATGTGCTGTCAGCATGCTTCCCTCTTGCCTCCCCGAGCGCCTCTCTCCCAATATAAGATCAAGCGTTTGTGTTGTTCTTTGGTTCTTCCTCCTCCTCACGCCGCTCCCTGTGTCCTTTGCTGTGGCAGGCTGTGACGACTTGATCAGCTCCGTCTTCGAGTTTGGGAAAAACTTGTGTTCTATGCACCTGTCTGAGGATGAGATCGCCCTGTTCTCCGCCTTCGTGCTGATGTCTGCTGGTAGGTGTCACTCAGAGCACAGAGGCAAAAAACACACACAGGCATAATATTCCCCATGTACCCACGCTTCTCCCAAAACATATTCCCAAACCAATTAATTTGACTAAGAATAGTGACACTTTGGCGATAGGATTCTTACACTAACTTAACACTTTTTTTACAATACGGGTCAGTAAGTTTCCATCACCAAAAAACTGTACAACTGAGCGCTTTGGGCCCTGGTTCTAAGAATGTGGTCAATGCATTGCACAGCTTGCTTTTACACATTAGTGAGGGCCAAAACTACAGATTATTAAAACAGCAGTGTACAACTTTACAGCAGCCTCTCACATCACTACACACCAGGGGGTACTCTCTTCTTTAATCTTTAAATATGTTATTAGTAATGAATCCACGTTTTAAAAGTCTGCATCAAATGCATATCACATATAGGGACAGACTTGTGTCTTGTGTGAAACACTAATTGTGCAATATACTGACAAATTAGAAATAAGGTTTGTCGTGTGTTTCAGACCGGTCCTGGCTGCAGGAGAAGGTGAAGGTGGAGAAGCTGCAGCAGAAGATCCAGCTGGCTCTGCAGCATGTCCTGCAGAAGAACCACAGAGAAGATGGCATTCTCACAAAGGTACACTCTACACATAAAGACAACAGCAGGCTACAGAGTGCAGTTGATTAAATAACACTGGTTCAAGGAGGCATCTATATTGTTGCGAGAATGTATTTTTATTTGCCTAGAAGTGGCAATTTATCAATTGTACTAAGTGTATAGCATGTAGTGTCATGTTTTCCCAGCGCCTGAGTGCTTGTCTCAATATTTACAGTCTGTTTGCCCCTGTGTGCAGCAACAGTAGGCTCAGTGTTTTCTGTCCTTGTGTGAGTCTAAACCGCATGTGTCTCTCTCTCACTCTCTCTCTCACTCTCTCTCTCTCACTCTCTCACTCTCTCCCTCTCTCTCTCTCCACAGTTGATATGCAAAGTGTCCACACTGCGAGCGCTGTGCAGCAGGCATACAGAGAAGCTCACAGCTTTCAAAGCAATATACCCAGACATTGTGCGTGCCCACTTCCCGCCCCTATACAAGGAGCTGTTTGGGTCGGACTTTGAGCAAGCCATGCCCGTGGACGGGTAGCGGGTCTGTGTGCCAGTGTGCCGCTGGAGAATGAGGAGGATCTAAGACACTTTACCGGTGCCCTGCACACACCAGAGCTGGAGGCACACTGCTCAATACATCACAGGTGGCTAAAGGATGGTTCACGTTTACTTTACTTTAGTTCAGTTTGAAGACTGTGGCGCCCAAAGCCCCTTGGAACAAACTTAATTTCTGTATGGCTGAACCTGACCAGCTGTCTGCACTTCTGATTTTTCTTCATTAATAACAATATTTAATAATAATAATTGTAATAATGCTTTATCTCAGCATCTAAAGCATCAAAATAAGCCAAACGTAACATTGACGCATAAGCTCTAACATTATCAGTATTATTTCATAGACTATTAATAATAAAGTTTCATTTGTTGCAGTTGCATATTTTGCTTGTTTTGAAATGCACACACTGGTCTGGTTCAGCCGATTTTCCTCCGGTTGTATCCATTTGATGCATTGCTCGGAATGAAAACTCACCACGACTTTGAGGAGAGTCTGTCGGCATGATGCAATCGGCACCTCTCTGCGGACAATCGTTAAAAAAAAGAAGAAACATAGAATTCTGGTAATTCTAATGAAATTGCAATGATTTTAGCTGTCAGACTTCATCCACCATTGTTGCATAGTGAAATCACATAAGGCCATCTGCTCTTAATCCTTCTCTGGACAGGTGCCCCCACAAGAAGGCACCCCACGCAACGGAAAGGGTCCATTCCACCTGTTTTAAATATACTACAGGGTATATGGTCGTAAGTACTTACTATACAGAAAAAAGTAATGTTTATAGATTCTATTTTAAATAACATGTATGATATTAGTAGTTAGACCATTCTTAATTGTTGAATTGATAAGGCACTTTTATTTACACCTTTGTTTAATTTAAGACTTGTATATTTACCTAGTGATGTGTTGCATGTGCACAAGAAATACAAGAATTTTGAAGAGCGTTGCAGAGGCTATAGGAGCTGCAGAGAAGGGTCCTGGTCTAAGTGGAAATGGGAAAGCGAGCGTGGACTTGAGAGGACAGAGAGAAGGCAGGGGAGAGTCACAGTTCAAAGCCAAATACTGCCAATGTAGCATCATTAGCACAATATTGTATTAGTAAAAATGGTTATGAGCAGATGTTTATTTTGGATGTGGGCTAAGAGGAAGCCACGCTGATGGTGATCCAACTGTTCCATCTGGTGGTGGAGTGTTGATATAGCAGCAAACGAACGTCCAACCGACAAAAGGCTCTGTTTTGAGAAGCAAGCACAAAAAACTCAGAGTTTCAATTTAATATCTGTTGACCAGGCCAAATCTATGCGTTACTATTTCAGAAACAGGATCAGAGTTAATTCATTCAAAAGTACATGCAAAGCCATTTATGGTTAAGAATCAAAAATAGCCAATACAAAATATGCAAGGTAGGCTTTTTCCCTGAAATTCACAACATTTTCCGAAGTAGGAATTAATGCAGTCATTATCTTTTATGCTAATATGCTGGTTAATTCTGTGAAAAAAGTCATTAATACTTGCAGTAAAGAATGCTCAATTAAGCACCACTGTGCTAATTGAAACCTTTGCCAAGAGTGTGGGGCCTATAGACACAACACCTAAACTAACCCTCACATGAGTAAACACGTGAACCAGCTTCATGCAACCGAATGTTGCAAGTTTAACAAACTCTGAGTTTGCATTTAGTCTGCTTTGAGAAACAGAGAAAGTGACAGGGTCTATACAAATAAGCACAAATGCACTCATTGTAAAAATGACTCTATCTGCCTTCTCAAAACCCTCGCCTCATCCACTCTGTGACAACAAAAGAAAGAGTGAGGGGAACGTGAATATTCAAAGCCTTGTCTGGTAGTAAAAGCTTCTATTTTTGTATTTCGGTTTTAATAAACTCATGAAAGAGAAGGAGGGAGAGAAAAGAGGCGTCAGGTAGCACTTCTAACTGTATTCCCGCAATAATTAGACTTTAGCCGTTTGTGTGTGCGATTAGGGAGAAAAACGCTAGCACAAGTGCTATTTTCAGAACGCTTTGTTGTTGTGCTTCTGTTTTGTTGTCTTCTCTTGTCCGTGTGGTACAAAAAAGAAAAAAAGTTGAAAAAAAAGCAACAACCCTGGATGTGCCAAACAATAGTTGTTTCTCTTCCAGTCTATGAAGTAGAATGGATTCCTCTGACATTCCAGCAATCTTAGTAGCAGCAGCAAAACAAGTCAAAAGAATAGAAAAATATAAAAGTTAATAAATGCATCCGTCGCCCGCCGCACCATACACGTGTTCCTATGTTATTTCTGTTCACATTTCTGTTGTGCAATTTGTACCAGGCTTTGTGCCGTCACCCCTCAGGGAAGAGATTTTTATTTAGCTTTTATTTTGAAAGAGCATTTGTTTTGTTCACTAATGAAGTTTATGTTTCAGGGATGTTCTTTGGGGGAAATGGATTTGTACAAATTTTCTTAAAGGGGACACTCATTTTATGATTAAAAAGTCAATGCCCATTACTATTTTAATAAGCAACAGCATATGTCACGAAATTCAACTTTGGTTCTAAATGGTGTCATCAGGGTCTGTAAAAAAAAAACAAATACCACAACCCTCGTTATTAGACAAACCAAATATTCATATGCAATATTGAATCGGTAGTGCTGGGGTTGTAGTGAATATGCTGTACTGAGATGCTCAGTGTGGACAAAAGAAATTGGACACCCCAGAACATTATAGACCACTTATCCCCCAACTCCTTAGTGGCATACATATTGAGAAGGACATTATTCTATTCCAACACAACTGCAAGTGGTTTGATAAGTTTGGTGTGAAAGAACTCTTCACCATCTCGACCCCATTAAACACCATTGGCATGAACTAGGATGGTCCAAAATCTGACCTCATAAATGGTCTCCAAGGCACCAATTCTTACCAAGTCTCTTATGGTGTCCAAATTCTTTTGTCCGTATAGCCTCGAGTATTAATTTCTTTGATCCAATGCTGTTTGGATATGCACAAGCCCAGTATACGACTAGTTAACCTCAGTCTCCCAGCAGAAGAACCCCAGAGTCTGGAACACTGCTAGACAATCCAGGTTTAGAGCAGAGAGGAGAACAGCGAGATGCTCAGGGAGGTACCAAGTAGACCACAACCATGACAAGAAAATAGTGGGAAACCTTTTGGCATAGCACAATGTATTATGAAGGCTTGGCTGATTTGCTGTTATTTATTTGCAAAAAAAACAAAATTCAAGCGACACTATGTAACTTAAAGGCCAGAAAAAGGTCACTTTATTACGACTATCTACTAAGGCAAACGTCTAATCAACAAAGTTACTTCAAAGTTCAAAACTAGAGTAGAGTGTAGAGAGAAAATATCAAGTGAACAAAAAGGCCGTTTCTGAGCGCACAAGATGTCGAAATGAACTAAAAATCGAGTCCAATACGGAACTAGCATGGTAAACCTTATAAAATGGACAATGTATCTATATATTTTGGTAAAAAAATTTGCACTAACGTGAATGTCACTCATTCAAGATTTTCTTTTTTCACTGGTAAAATTTTGGGCTAAAAAAGTTACATAGCGTTGTCTTGATTATAATGTTTCTAAACCCATTGAGGTCTACTTACTCAATATTTTTCTCAATTCAAAAAGTTCAGTGGCTTACTTACAATACCAGACAAGCAATATGCCTTGTGTTAAATTACGGGTCTCTACTTTGTCCTTTCATTTTTAACTCCATAAACGACCACATCCGTCAGATTTCATGTCTGTGTGTCTGCAGTCGATGGCCATGTGTAACTATTACCCAAGGCTTTCAAAATAAAGGCCTGTAAAGTGATGTCCTTTTGTATATTTGACATGTCCCACTTCAGGCTGGGACAGATAAGTGTGTGTATATTATAAGAGTTGTACTGTTCATGTGTCTTCTGTCTTCTGTCTGTCGGTCTGTACAAAGCAATAGTGAGTGTATGTGTGAAAACCCAGACAAGGCTTTAATAATTACAGCGGAACAGGGTCACATCAATGAGGTTTTATTTTGGAATTTTCTTTCTATAAAGGATATGAATATATTGAGCTTGATCCAGCCACAGTTGAAGATTTGAAAGCGTGACATAATAGTTTTGATAATGTATGTGTCTATAGAGCTGGAGGTCGTACTTAAACAATTCAAAATATGAATATGTGAACAGCTTAGCCTGGCCACACAGATCCATTCACTTTCTGTGCATCATTTGCAAATCCTGATTGATTCATACTATTCGGTGTATATCACAAAGTCGATAAATCTAATTAGTTAATGTTGATAACCATTCTGATACATGGATATACGAAGTAAGTTACATATAATTTGGTTTATTTTGCCGGATTAAAATAATTTCAATATATTAGAATTTTAGACTTACTTGCATAACTGAATTTTTAATATGCACTCAATTTAAGAAATTAATTCAGTTGAAACTACCACACTAATTCTTTGTATAGAATAATAATAATATATATTTTATTGCCGAGCCAGCTCTCTCGATCATGAATTATGAAGATTATGTCATGCTTCAAGTTGTGCTGGACTGTCTGTGTTTCCAGAATTAATTTTCCCCAAAGCACAGCTGACAAGAATTTATAATTAAAATAAATACGTTTTAATAATAAAGTTTTAAAAAATGACAAGCAATTTTTAGCCATAATCGAATGTCAAGCAATAATATATGTCTACGTACTATCATTATTATTATTTTTGTGCATAATATAGCTAGTCTTGGAGCATCTGCATGTAAATACACGTCTTATTTATCACTTCAGTTTGTGGATGTTATGTTCATGTTATGTATATTTGAGCGGCCTGCGTGCTGTCTTCTTCTGTTCTCAAATTTCTCTCCCTCATTCTCCCACCATATTGACTATTCTCACCTGTATAAAGGTAGCTTTGTAACTTCTGTCTGTATAGGTAAGAGGCAAAATACCTGCTACTAAGGCCTACCCCGTCACTCTCTGTTGCTGACGAGCCCCCATATTGTATGATAAGTCCATCTCAAGTTTGCTTCCCTTCCTTTAGGCTTAGTTCCTTAGATTAAAAAAATAGGGTGCGCCGAACTTGATTATTTTGTGTTGCCCTGACGTGTGGTGCTAGGTATATAAGTTAATTTTGTGAACAAAGTATTCATTCCTATAGGTCCGGGCCACCCTTATTATTAGTCTCTTCATTTCATCATATGCATATTAATGTAATTACTGATATTAGGACACGAGAAATAATAATGATAAATGATAGAGGTAAATCTTCCCCATAGAGGGCACCTGTATCAGTGTGCTCGGATGGGGGCTAAGGCACTTATTTCTGACTTTAGAAGCAAAGCTAGTATCTGCTAATAACAATATTTAAGGTTGCTTTTTCTGGTTTGTGGAATACTATTCAAACTGAAAACAGCAGTATTGTGTATTTTTTCTTCGTCTGATTGTAAAAAAATAATAATAATAATAAAACACTCACTGAGGCTATAGTTTGTTTAAGAATATTTAAGTCTTTACCTCTTTTAAGTCAACCAGATGCAGGAAAGAGTTGCAGGATATGGCATATGCTTTTTATGAATTCCCCATAGACAATGTACCAAGTGTACAACATGGAAGGATGGCCATTTTTAACCAGTTCTCTCCACTCTGTAGCAAATATTGATATGCTTGCAATAATTCTCACGTTTTCTCTCACACTGAGTGCCTCTCGGTGTATCCAGATGCATACATTTGATGGTGATTGTCATATTTATGTGGTTCGTGACAATGTAATTTTATACTCTCGCTCACTTATTTCTCCGATGTTTTTTGCAGCTCTTTTTCTTAACGTGTTGTTAGTCATTTCCATGTCAGGAGATGTTTAATGGGTGTAAAGATGGTGTACAAATCCACAATCAACAATGTGTTTCTGTCCAATAAATGTTTGCAAAAATGTCATTGATTTGGATTGAACATGCAAGCGTCAGACTGGCCAGTCAAGACCAATTCACTATCTTAATGTAGTGGGTCTGGAAACCCTCTCACTCAAATCTACTGTTGAGTCGGACCAAACATAACCTTAAAATGGGTCAGGCTTTATGCAACTCTTTTTTTTTATTGTACGGATACATTTGATTGCAACTGGATAAACATTTAACCGTTCATGAAAGGCCAGCATGTTGCTCCCTGGATTCTGGTTGGTTGTATGTTTGTATGGTTGAAGTCAAAGGTAGTTAAAGCCTGTGATTCCAGTGATTAAATCAACATTTTGTGGCCCAGTTTTATGCTTCATCATCTTATTGTGGCCCACTTTTCCAAAATAGCACGATACCACATTTGGCTCTTGCCCACCAGTTGGGAACCACCTGCTCCCAGAAATTTTAAAGACCAGACAAATTCTTGTAGGTAATTCTGGCCAGGCTACGCAATCTATTTTTCATATTCTTTTTTATACATTTCTCACAGAGTATACAATTTCCGAATGAATTTTGTGTATTTCATGTCAATGTTCTTTACTGTTCATGTTTGCTGTGCACTCTCTTGGTCGGGGAACCTAACGTCTCGGTGGATGGAGCTGGGTAGAGAAGCTCTTTTTTCCCGTACAAACGCAGTACAGTGAAGGCAGCGCTGAACCTGTGTGTGGTTGTCACTGATTTCTAAAGTCACACGTTTGCTACTGACGTTAACCTGGGGACAGACGATCATGTTTTTAACCGCTCTTTTGAACTCTCTTTAGCAGGTAGTCGACTCACTCAAGCGTAGTTTTGCTCCTTCTCGTCTGATTCTTAAATATGGAAATAAGTATTTTGATTCATTTTGTAAATACAACTGTAAAGAAGAATAAGAAATTTAATGTTGTCTTTTAAATACTTTTCATTCTAATATGAATGTTGTTATATTGTACTTAGAAACTGTACCTTTAATATTACCTTTATGAAAAGTGCATTGGACACATCGATTTTAGATGTGCTTTATGTGCTGTTATCCCATAATAAAATTTACCGCTTGTACTGGGCTTTTATTTCCTGTTTATCTGTTTCTAATGTCTTGTCTTCGCTCTTTTTTAAATAAAAATCATCAAAGCACACATTTTGACACAGTTAATTCTTGGAAACACTTGTTATCTAACTTTCTTTATAAAACTATTTACACTATTGATTTTCTTATATCTTTAAGTTACTATTGTTCATCAGTTGTAGGCCACAAGCGGTCTGTTTATTGAAAATTCAAAATTATAGGCTACATTATGATAAAAAAGTCAATTAGTTATAATGTATTAGTTGTAGGCTGATATGCCTCTATATAAAGCCTTGAATATTACACACACATAATGTCAAATATATATAACAAATACTATTTTTAGAGGAGGAGTAGTTTCAAACTATTAGTCTATTTTACAAACACTAGAGTGTACTTCAGTAATAACACCTACAGGTGGCAGCAACGGGCAAAGGCATTTTTAAGGCACGTTTTGTTTGTTGCAGAAGAAAACGGCTGTCAAACTGTTATTAGCATCAAGCTAACACAACAGTACACATGGATGAAGTAAAACTTTTTGGCTTTACTAATAACTGAATAAAACGAATATGGAGATTGTTTGGTACGTATTAAACTCAGGGCAGACCGTTTATTGCGGTTAGCCTTTAACGCTATTTGGAGGATTTGTTAAATGTTCTCATGGTAGATTTAGCGACATGTCAGATGGTTGAGAGAGCTCGTAGTACTGAGCAACAGCGTCTGTCTGTGGTTGACACTAGATTAAAAACAGCGCGGTCTTTTTTCTAAAGAGCTGATTTAGCCTATTATAGTATACAGCCATTTGCTATTTTAATACACACTATATTGCAATATTTCAAACTTCTTTTTGTGAACTTCAAGGGAGGATCCTCCTGTTCCAGAGGGACCTTTTTTCACAAGAGATCTCTATGACGCCCATTCCTTTGCTCCTAATATTCGCGAACTGTGGAGCTTTCTACAAAGGTATAGCCATATTTTTGACTGTCTTTAACTTAAATGACATATGATATTTCCGTACAACAGCCCCGAAGAGACTAGCCCTGACAAAGAAGTTAGTGCTGTTCACACTGGAGGTTCTCCATCTAAAGAAGATGCACAGGATCAGAATGACAACATCAAAGAGCAGTTCAGCCGGGGCAGCTGTGAGCCGGTGGATGTCTGCACTGAAACAATACACCGTAAAAACACAAAAGATGGCATTAAAAACAATCGGGCGAAGGCTGTTCCTTTTCCTGAACCCAGGGTACCATACCCCTGTATGTCTGCACTGTCCAAAGCAGAACAAAAGACATATCTGAACTTTCTGACCAGCCACATGAAGAAAAAGAATCCTCCTTCACAGGTCCGGTGTTTTGTTTATTTTTTGTAGTATTTAAATGTTTTAACTCTATGGTTTTTTGATGTTCAGGCCTTATTGATATGTATCAATAATGAAGTCATGCAGTTCATGATGTATGTGCAAGATGTGTCCAGGATATGTGCTGAAGATTATAAGGTCATTCCTCAAGGAGCCCTGCAGTATTCAGAGGTACTCAGTCACATTTAATGTTTATAATTAATTAGATTTAATTTTACAAACACAATTGTCTTCAGGAGTTTTTACAGAACAGTTTGGAATACATGAAGACTCTACCTCAGCTATATCAGACCCATGAGCTGACCAGTCTGACCGGGGGCACGTTTAACTCAGGGCTCACTCTTACTTTTGAGAAACAGCTTCTAATCATGGTAAGGTTTTAGAACTTCTCCAGGTCTCCAGGTTAAATAGGATGAGTGTTATGTGGACATAAACCCGACATGTTGAATTGCACAGTTACTCTTTTGCTGTTGAATCATTTGTCTTTCATTGTACCCATCTCTCGCTCCAGGGCAGTGTGGATATTACAGCCTGGGTATATAAGCCAGTGAACAGTGATGCTCTGCTTGCATCGGATTATCAGAGTGTTTCATCACAGACTCCTCCAGCTAAAAAGGCTAAGGACATGCACGCTGTAAGCCATTGTCTTACTGTTTTAATTACTCCGATAGAATGACTCACAAAGGTTTTTACTACTGCAATGGGATTCATGACCGCGGGTCTATTGTAACTTCATTCAGCTCTTGCAGTTTTCACAAAAGACACCAGAGGGTGTTCAAGTCTTGCTCAGCAAAACAAAAGTACTAATTGTTGAATGTAAGATTAAGGCAGATTTCACAAACTGGTGTCTGCTGTCTCTGCTTTGTTTGAACTCGTTTTTTTTAACATATTTCTGTCTTCAGTCTATCAGTAGTGACAGTAATGCAGAGAAGCTGTGCAGTAGTTATGAGCCTCACGTGTGTATGACTAAAGAGGCTTTGATTCGACTCTTGGACAACCACGGCCCTGACTTCAGAGAGCAGTGGGAACTTCCTGTCCTCATCAAAACTAACCCCAGTAAAGGTAAACCAATACCTCACTGTCAGAAATAATGTTACTTAGTAATTGCACTTTACATTTCCTCAAATAAAAAGAAAATATATATATTTTATAATTCACTATCTGATGATTTATAATTCACTATCTGATGATTTATAATTCACTATCTGATGTTTTATAATTCACTATCTGATGTTTTATAATTCACTATCTGATGTGATAAAATTAGGTATTCAGTCCCTCCTCTGGCCTCTACAGAAACATCAGATCAGAGTTTGTGGGTTACCACTTTGACCAATAGTAGTCAAGTTTTTGATGTGGCTGTAATGTCCAGGGGATGGACTAAAGTAAAACTCAACTACTATTGGTCAGGCTTGGTCAAGCTTCTTTTTTTTCCTTTTTTTAGGAAAGCTCCAGACTACATTCTAGTAAATTCTAGCTTGACACCTGTGCCGTGGTGATTGCTACCAATATTGTGTTTTTACCTTGAACTTTCTCTAATGTCATTGTTGGGCTCAGTTTCTCACATTATACTGTATTTTGTTCAATCTTTTTCAGTCAAAGGTTTGAAGAAAACAGTGTTCATCGACTCCCCCCTGCTGAAGACCGAGGTCACAGTGAGAGAGAGGAGCCATATTTACCACGAGGAGAGTCTGAAGCTGTCTGTCACCAAGAACGGAACCAGAAATATCTTCCATGTGATGACTGAACTTCCTGTGAATGAGCAACCTGTTCTGGTATGTCCGAGTCAATATTACGCTAATATATTTATGTATATACCGTATTTTCCGCACTATAGCGCGCACTGTCAATGAATGGTCTATTTTCGTAATGTTTTCATATATAAGGCGCACCGGACCATAAGGCGCATTAATCGAAACAAAACAGTCAGACAAGTCAGTCAGTCAAACTTTATTAAACGCGTTCACAATAACTCTCAACATTGTTCAAACGTTAATGGTGTATTCACAATAAC
>JAVQKC010157592.1:0-16227 GCA_036025475.1 Philypnodon macrostomus
AGTGTGCATCCGAGATGGACAAATGAAGGCTTGTGAAGTGAATTGCATTAGAAAAACATTCAAAGCTTCGAAGCCTCAAAGACTGACTCTTCCAACTGTCATTGTTCCAACAGTGACACCTAATGGTCAGTCTTAAATATAGCAGAAACTAATTTCTCATGAATGCAATTAAAAGTTCTTTCCATTAGAAGTCAATGGTGATCAGTTAGATTTGAAGTTTCAACGCGGTTTTGAAGCTTCAATTTAGTGAAACAGACTTCAAAGAGTGTCAAATATCCCATCTCTAGTGTTCACTGATTCTATATTGATACACCACATTCTTTCAGCAAGAAGGTTGTGGGTTCAATCCTTGGGCTGGCTTGTTATGATTTTACATTTTACTGAACTGATCAATAATATCAGCCTAATATGGGCCAATAGGGCTAACACATTATAGTCAACAATGTTTTTGTCTATGTAATAATAAGAACCGATTGGATCACTATCCAAGAAAACAATACATACATAAGATAAGAAAACATAATAAAGTACAGAAATATAAAGGCGCAAATACAAAAATAAATAATAGTATAAATAGAATATTGCACAGGTGACAATTTGGTAAACTCTATAATAACTTTATTTCGAAGTAATAAAGCATGAAACATTATAAATGTATTAACTATAATTATAATTTTAAGACTAAAACTGTAATAGTATTTTTAACTTGGTGTATTTCTTTTTTTTTTTTAATGTTGAAGTTGCACAGATGACAGAATATTGCACAGGAGAACTAGATACTATTTTTTATCTTCATAAAATCGTTTTTGTAAGTTCCTACAAAGGTGTAACGTTGTGTTGTGGAGCAATTTAAGCGACAGTTTTCTCCCTGTGCTGCCTCTGGGCTGAGAAACAGCACACGCAACTCTGCTCCAACGGCCCGGAGACGCTTGACTTCAGCTGAGAAAAGATGAGAAAATAACGTGACTTTACCCCACTCCAATAGGCAGCCTCTCAGAGCAGTCTGCTCAATTCACTGTATGACCAGGTTTATCATGTCACTGGAGGAAAAGGCAAAGGCCAGGCTTTTACAGAATGAGAGAGGGAAACAAAACGTGGAAGAGGAAAATGCAGAATGGTGTTTTTTTGTTTGAGTTTTTAAACTAAACTGATTTATAATAAAGGTCAAAAACAATTACTCAAATGTTATAATAGAACAAACTTATTTTAAACATGATTGGGACATTAATCACCTTCAGAGACATTTCTTTATGGACTGTGATCACTGTCTTATAGATGACATATGAGTGTTTGTGGGAGAGTGGAGCACAGGGAGCTATAGGGGAAGCTCCAGCGCAAACTTTAATATAATAATAATAATAAAAATAACAATAATAATCATTCAAGTCATAACATTGAAGATACATAAGTAATATAATAAATGTTGAAAAAAAATTGCCTATGCATTCGAGCCATGTTAAATACCACAAAGGTAAAATTGAGACAGCTGTTGGGTGTGGACTTCTCTAGTATACATACAGAACATATAGTAAAGTGTTCATTGTATTGAACAAAGCCTCAAGAAAGCAGCCCTCCTACACAGACCACATTATAGCAGAACTGAGCTGAAAAGTAAATGTATGTGGTCTAAATAATGCAGTTTCATACTGACTAGCCTTAGCTCATGTGACAGACCTCTAGCTGCTATAGCGAATCTCTCCTGACACTGAGTGGAGCACCATGAAGCTTTAATGCTGCATTCAGTCAGCTTAAGAGGCCCGCCACAGGTCAACACCTCCCCAAGGTATCTCCAGGAAAATCACGGCTGAGACAGTGGAAGGCTTTTATTTTTTCCCTTTGAGTTTACTATATTGAGGCTTTGAAAATATGTAATTGTAATGATTGACATAGTTTGACTAAATGTGGCAAAGTAATAATTTTGAGCCGAAAGCCCTTTTCACACTTGATCGGCCAGGCGGGCTTGGATTTGATACCTAGGATTCCTGTGTGTTAAGTGTGGGTCTGTCTGAATGTGTGAGGCATGCAGAGGTGAAGCTTCCAGATCTCGTTTTAGTTTTTTGGTGTTTGATTATGTTCATATGTCAACCACCGTCACTACAAGGGAGTCAGCTTGTTTATATGTTAGCTTCAATGTTGCTAATGTCGCAGCTAAGTAAACACACCGACATCACTTTGTATGTAGTAATGCAAATGATGCTCTCTTTGTCCTAAAGTCAGGGGCATGTGTAAATACAATAGGCTTGCTCCAGTTGCCCGCTCATTGTCATGCATATGTAAAAGACACAATAGACTGTCATTCTCCGTTTCCAGGACATGTGTGGGGTCTACAACAATTCACTCAAGAAAGCACACACTGTTAAAGGAAGTACGTGTAGCAGTTAGCAGCAGATGACCTTGTGAGTCTCATGTTGCCACACATTTGTTTGTGTTTATTGATTGTCTATTAACTTTGTTACTGTTTGCAATGACCTTGTTTATTGTTTACATACATATCTTTCTGTGAAGCCCTCTGAGGCAACTTTGTTGTGATATAGGGCTATACAAATACAATTGAATTGAATTGAATAAGTCTTATTTCAGGAGTGTCATCCTTATGGAACCAGCAAAGTTATGGGAATTTTAATAGTTAGTTTGTCTAACTTTAAATGATCTTACCTCTGACCAAGTTGCTGACTATTTTTTCCAAAGATTTTTTCCTATAGCGCATAACAGGCCGGCCACATAGTCTGTTCCATACATAATGATGAAGGTTAATGGTGGAAGGTCTTGGTGAAACTTTATTTGTTGTTTAAATTTACTGCAAGTACAGAGAGACTTTTTCACCTAACATAAATGTTATTTTAAAACTGGCCAGATTCTGTATTAATAATATAAGCACCAAAACACTTCCAAAAGGTCCAGTATTGTTCAGGTCATTGTAAAACCACATGCCACATTGCTTCTTTTCTCATACATTTTGCGAACTCAACTTTTCGGAGCTTTCTACAATGATATAATGTTGGGTAAAAGAATGCCATGGTAAACTTAATCTATCTTTAAAAAAAGCCTCATTTCATTCATTCACACCAATCCACCCTATAAAACACCACTGAGCCTCAGCGTGCAGCCCGCAAAAAGGAAAGCCACTGAACTGAACATTTTGTCTGAAGTAAGTCCTTAAAATACATGAATAATACATATGCTTGAAAGTTGATGTGCAAGCATATAATTGCCCATACTTCCATTATTGGAAGAAAAAAAAAAAAAAAATCACAATATTGCCCTTTTAATGAGTAGTAAAAAGACAACGAATATTGCTGAGGTCAATGTAGAACCATGCCTTGTTGCTTCATGAGTTTTTGTGGACGGCCTAAATAGAACTACTTCTCAGGTCTCATTCATCTATATCTGCTTATTTACATTTACCCAGCAACTAAGGGCCTTAGGCAGGATACAGACAGTGGCCAGTTAAAATCACAAATTTCTATTTTTTTCCTTAAATACATTTCTAACATGTAAGTACTGTGTCTGTAAGCTGTACAAAGACACTATGCATAAAAGATTAGACTATGAATATGTTCTTCTTCAAATGCTTGCAGACATATTTTAAGCAGATGGTTTTAACAAAATGTTCTCCTTCTTGGAAAAGCCTCTAGAGCCGCGCACGAATGCTCTTCTCTGCAATGATTCCACCGTGAAACTTCAGTTCAACCGGGGTCCAGTAAAAAGCGGTGATTTGTGGATGCGCCGAATCGTCTTGAATATCGCAGAGGGTGCCAAGAGTGCACTGAGCAATCCGCCGCACATAAAAGCATTTATTGTTCTTATTTTATTTTTCATGACTTTTACACACTCCGCTAGTTCTTGGCTGGTGGTAATGATGACTCCCGCTAAAGCTATCAAACAGGAAGAATGAGATGGGGATGAGCCAATGGGGCGAGGCGAGCGTTCGGGGATATATAGCTGGGGTTTGTGTTGGGTACATTTGGAAACACAGTAGTTAAGTGTTTTATTATCAAATCTATTTAATGAACCATCAGAGAACTGCAGGGGGCTCATGAAGAAAACATATTTCAAACTTAGTCTCATCCAGTGAAGGCAAGTTAGTGGCTACAGTGTTGCTTTTTCAGTCGATAGGTGAATAAATACCACCTTGTTACTACGTTCTACGGTTTGCAATGGCTGTAGCAGTGTCGTGGGTGTGGTCAGCAAGGGGAAAGAGAACCTTAATTACAACATGGTCTGTCACAGAGAAAGCAGCAACTCGCCAAAGAGAAGAAATATTCACAATAAATTAATGAATACATATTATACTTGTTCATTTTCTAGCCAAAGAAAACAAAACAAAAATCACACATTAATGTTTTCTTTTTAATTATACCAGACCTCTGCAATTACCATAAATTAGTATATATTCCATAAATGAAGCAGCCAACATATTCTACAGAAGAATTACCATTCATTCACTACTGGCGACTAAGATTCACCAAATATTTTACAACAAGTATGTCATAGAGGAGGCAGTTGGAGAGAACCCCCACTAACATGGGAAGAACATGCACATTTCAAAGTAAAAAAGGGCTAACCAATATATTTTCCTAAAGTTAAAGGCATCCCATGTAACTTTTGTCCACTAGTTGGCGATAATGACTATGGCCTTTGAGTTTGCTGAACTGAAAGGCACAGAGCTGTTTTATAGGGTGGATTGGTATGTGAAATCTTTTTTAGATAAAGCCTTCCATGGTGTCCTTTAACTATAATGGCACATGTTCATCATAACTGAAAGAAAAGATTCCAAAGTGGCAGATGATCTAATATGTAGCACACAGGAGACAGCTGGCTAATGAAGGGCGTGCTGAAGTGAAGCAGGAAGAGCTGTAGATGTGGAGATGTGAGCCAGCCATGCAAGTGTTCAGAATGTAAACACGTCTAATCCTAACGACAGAATTATTAGCCCGCTCCATCTGCCACTCAATCAGAATCAGCCAATCAGAACGCCTCTCCAATCAGCATCAGGCACCTCCCGTCTGTGCTCAGAGGGCGGATGTAATCAAACGCTACCATGTCGAGGACTTAAAGGCTTCATTTTGTTCTCAGTATGGGCGGTAAACTAGTGCTAATTTAATATAACATCCACATTTGACTTAAAATAAATGCTAATACATTCCTATTTAATATGCACTACACAACCTATACTTAATGTTGATATTTTGTGTTCATATGATCTCAGCATTTCGTTGGCAGGCAAAAATTCTATCCAACTGTTGGCTGAGCAGCTAGCGCTCTTGCCTCCCATCATGGAGGTTGTGGGTTTGAACCCTGTTCTGACCATATACGATCCCTCTAAATGGAGTCTACATGTCTGCCATGTGTTAGCATGGGCTATTTCAGCAGCTTCCAATTTCCTCCAAATCTCTTCAGTAGTTTTTGTGTAAAAATGGAAAAATGCTACTGAAAACATTACCTCCTTGGCAGAGGTAAATATGTTAGGAGAATTGTTTGATCTATATTGCCCTAGTGAATGAATGTGAAAGTGAATAATTAGTTGTGTTTTTCTTTGTTTGAGGCCTAGCCTACCTTGAGGTAGTGCACATTTCACAGTCTATTCTGGATACATTTAGGTTACCATTTTACATTTTCCAACATCAAACATTCATCTAATACAAGCTGTTTAGTGGCGCTCCCACTTGGACTCACCTGTCACTGTTTCAAGCCAGGAACAAACTATTTGTGCCTGTTTTTGGGGGTTTTCTTAAAAAAAAAGAAACTCCAACCACCGAACACACATCTTCTTCAATCAGATACGTTGTTAAATGCTTCACTGGGTGCATTTGTTGAGTGCAGGAGCAGGCCAGAGCACTTTGTGGTTTGCCCCAATCTGTGACATCATTTATCAGGTCAAACCATGTTCAGCTCTTGGAGAGGACTGTACAGCTCAACATAATTAATTACTCGGACATTCCTGAATAAAACAAAACACAACTTTGGGTATGTGTTTGAGGTAAAAGCGACAGTATTACATGGTTAAAATCTCAGAAATGTCAATTAAAGGCCCTTTAGGCATGTCCTTTAGGCACATATATATATATATATATATATATATATATATATATTTATTTATTTATTTATTTTTTCTCCTGTTCTGGATGAGGTCCCCTGTGCCGGAGGTGATGCTGAGGTGTATTTGAATGATTTGGTATGCAGAGGCCGCAATGTTTCAGCAGCAGCCCTGGCGTTATCTCCTTAATGGATTATGAGAGAGGAACAAAACCAGAGGGTGTTGGAGCGAGAATGATTGGACCCACTGTGAAACGGCCACAGGAAATTCACCACCGCCACATACTAGACAAAAGCACTCAGGCTGTATGCTAGCTTTGCATCACAGGTGATATTGGAAGGTAGGACAATAGAAACAGCTTGTATTGAGCCCCTTGGCCGTCATAATAGAGGTTGTATCTAGATACTAAGGACATTTTTAAAGAAACACAGAAAGTATTTGTACTTTTGTTATTGCAAGGCCAAATAGTGGTCTGTCAGTGAATAATGTCTCTAGTCATTGTCTGGGCCACACCGCTGAGACAGGCAGGGAAAAGCAAAACCTTGGAGAACGTAGTTTCAAAATGAGTAGAACTATTGTACTGTTTTGGAGCTAGCAGTGGTAGTCGTTAGTAGTAAATATGTGTGGTGCTTAAGTGGCTAGAGGTTTTGTTTGATTTGAGTCTTTGGTTTGGTTTGGCAGCCATGTTAGCAGTAATGCATTGAAATGTAATACTTATCTTTATGGTACTTTTACATTGAAAAAAAAAAAATGTGTTGTGAATGTGCTGTTGAGATGATAATACTTTATTTAACCTTCACATTGTGTACTGTCCATCCATCTTCTTCCACTTATCCGGGGCCGGGTCGTGGAGGCAACAGTCTAAGCAGAGATGCCCAGACTTCCCCTCTTCCCAGACACTTCCTCCAGCTCTTCCGGGGGGATTCCAAGGAATTCCCTTGTTCCAGGGCGCATCCAAAACAGATGCCCAAGCCACCTCAGCTGGCTCCTCTCAATCTGATTCTACAATTTGTAGGTAGAGCAACGTTTTATACCTTTTCAGTGTAGTTGCGTTCATAGTCGACGACTTCTTCACATACTAGTCTTGACACAGATTTCCTCTTATTTAGAATATAATTTGCTAATTTGTTTTCCGACATAATCCTTCCTCTTGTGTCGAAGCTTGGAGACATTTTTCAACTGTCCAGTTAATCAAACAGAGTGTCTAAGCATCTCTGCAAATAAAACATTACGGGGTCCCTTTTGTGCGTCTCCAAAGTGTCTACATCCTTGATTTGAGAGAGGACATGAAAGGCCGCGTTTAAATAATTTACATTCATAAAGCGATGAATAATTGCCGGTTTGACGACGCACCGAGAAGCACTGAATATGTTTTATGGAAAATAGGTCATAGACTGTTTTCTGATTCAAAATGTTCAGTTTGAATAGAGTTATCAAAGGTTGAAAAGACATACTTTATTCTGTATGCCTGTATGCGAGTTTTGAAGGTAGGTTGAGTAGAACGGTGATTCCCTTGCTGCTGATTTAGGCGGGGGTGTTGGAAATGTTATCGATTGAAGTAAGACAGTTTGAAAACATTTGACCTTTTGGCCCATGTTGACTAAAGCATAATGTTGTTGATATTCTATACAGCCCCAGGTCAAATCCAATTCATGTTTCCATTGGGTTTACACAGACATAAATCCTTCTGTAGGTTTTTGACGAATGTCTTAAGGAATGTTTCCCATGATGTGATCTGGATTGGGCTTGTACGGAGGTGTCTCAACAATAACATAAAAATAATAGTTGTTGACAACCCTAGCTGCTTTGTAATCTATGGTAAAAAGTTAGCTATTCTGATGTTCTGTTGGTGTTCTGAAGACTTTCTATAGTAATGCACTAACACCATAGCACCATTAAAACCTAATAAATATATTGGGTATAATTTCACCTCTAGTTGGTAATCCTCAGCATTTTCTTACTAAAATAAGGTTGGTTCATTTATGCAAAGAACTGTTTGTTACATCTGTGTGACATCAATCTAAGTGCACCAGCAAAAGTTGTACCATTCAGTATTATTGTAATACTCAGATGTATAGTTACTTTAGTGTTGGCTCAGTTTGAATTGTTGAAGCAGGGTTTTATGACATACCAGACGATGTGTGCTTTCTTTGATGAATAGATTGGGGAAAAAAATGTCCAATTGCATTTTCATCTCTGGATATTAAGCAGACATTGTTAAAATCGTATAAAATTGTTAAAATTGTTTTGTACAAACCATTTACAAATTAGGTACTTCCTTCATGGTTAGTGGTTAGTCCATCCACCGGCAATGTTCAAAACTAGAATTTGACTTGATAGAGATGGGGAACTTAAGCCAAATGACCAACCTTGATACCAGTCCCAACCCTGCTCGGAGATCCAGCAAGGTCATGTTTGTAAATCTAGTTCATTTTTATGCTTGTGGTTAATGTTATGCTGTCAATGTTTTTAGCTGCATTATAGCATTTTTGGAGACATGTTTTATGTTGACTGCAGTAGTACAAGCTTTCTATCAAATTATTTCTGTGGAAACAAGGCTTCCCAGTATTGTTAGATAATTCCCAACACGTTCCTATTTCATTTTGCAAAATGTTCGGCTCACTGTGGTTTATTTTAGCTGTGTGGTTGGCTAAGCTATCGTTTGCCTGTGCCCGGCGGGAACAATTTTTCTTGCACTTAGTTTGTTTGCCCTATTGCCCGGAGGTGTTGACAGTAGCAGATTTCTCGGCTGGCTGTAATGTTTGGATTTTCTCTCGTTATTGTCTAGCTCTGACCTTGCCGATGTCAGACCTTGCAGATCTCTTTCTCTTCCGGGTTCGAGTACAGTAGACACAAAGTTCTTTTCTTCTGCCAAACAGTTTCAGTTGTGTGTGTTCCATAAGTACTCCAGAGGAAAAAAAAGCATTTGTGTGAGCAATAGCCTTCAGGCGGTTGCACCAAATGAAAATGCTTTTTTTTCTAACCCCTTCCACACACCTCACATGAGAAGTGTTGCTTGTTTTCTGTTCTATCTCTTTATCTCTTTCTCTGTCTCTTCTATCGTTTTGATTTTTTCCGTTTGAACTCTCGACATCCGTAAGCGCCCCAGGATGTCTGTCACAAACTGCAGTCCAACGTTGTGACAATGCTTTTTTTCTTCCCGTGCCTTTTATGACCTTCTTTTTTCTTCCTCTTTCTGTTTCCTTTTTTCTGTTTTTTTCCCTCTCAAGGTCTGGCGCACCTGACGTTAAACGACCAAGGTAATGGTTCATTCCTTTTTGTTCTTGAGTTGATTTATTTTTTTAGAGGAGTTGACTCCTGGACCCCCGCCTGTCTGAAGCCGCTCTCCCAGATCTGCCTCTCTGCTTCTGTGACCCCCCCTTCATCCCCACATCTCCCTCCATCTCCCTACATCTCCCTCCATCTCCCTTCATCTCCCCTTCAAATCCTTCTTTGGCTCCTAATCCTCTTCAGCATCCATCCCAATCCCTGTGGGGTTCGTCCTCCGGTTGATCCCTTTTTTCAAAAGAAATCTGAAAAACACACATGACCCTGCATTCATTGTTTTAGTAGTATTTAGTCCTGTGTGCAGATGAGCAATCCAGGGGTACCTAGTGTTATCTGCAATGGCATAAACCTAAAGACCATCATTCTCCTTAGCCTGGGTCAATCCTCTGTCATAGCTAGATCCACCTAGAAAACCTCATCTTGCTTTTCTGGCATCCAAAATGTGTGTTAGTATGAAACAGCAATACAGTGAAATGACTCTAAATAATTGCTCTTTTACATACGGTAATTTATCAGTCCACCATATAACCTAAATAGATAAATATCCAAAAGCTGACAAGCAGATTATGGCCATCACTAGTCTGTTCCCAAAAACAAAGCAAGCCTACTTTGCAAACACCTTATTAGTGAAGTTTTTAATGACACCCACTTTATTCATATATTCAGGCCCCAAGCCTTGATAAATGATTTGTTGAGGTCACCCATCCAAGAAACAAAAGATGCCAAATGGCACCGACAACGCCGGTTTTGTGCTTAGGCTGTTTTTTCTCATAAGTGAGTTGTAACCAATAAACCAGTTCATAGCCCTGGCCTAGAGTTGATCTGACCTTACTCTGAGGCTTATATGTCCAAATATCACATAATAAAGCAAACTAAATGGGTTAATAAATAAGGAGAATGTTCTTCAGATTTCTTTATGAACCGGAATGAGACCAAGTACCACCCTCACACGGAATCACCCTGTTGCCCTTTCCCGCCATTCATACATACCTCCATTCCTCCGTCTTGCCTCCATCTCTGTGCTTTCTCCGTGCCCTTCCACCAAACCTGTGTGTCCTCCCCCTTTGTCCTGTCCTATGGCTCACGTCCTGGACCTCCACACCACCCTTGACCTCCCACAGCTAAAGGTAACCACACTTTCTATTGCCTTTCTTCTGCTTGGGGTTTTGGACAAAATATACCAACTAATGAAAAATGTGCCAATGTAATGTTCCGACTTCCATTCACTTCACTCCAAGGTGAAAGTGTTGTCCGAATGTGCAGAGTCTCTCCTCCACCACTCTGCGAACATTCCCATTGTTTGGCAAGTTTTGTATTGCATAGACTTGAGATTAAGATTGAAAATGCTGTTATTTTATGCTATGTTTTCTATGTCTGCTTACATCTGACAGCACAGATTGCAGAACACATCCACCCACACGTCTTCTAACCTTTTCTGCACATCTTTCACAAAACCACAATCTTAAGTGAAAATTGACTGCTTTTTGTTGCCCAGAATGCCACTCTATATGCACCATCCACTATAGACAAATTATTTTCTCTGCTGAATGTTGTGTTTCTTCTGACATTTCACTACCTCTGGCCTCCCAGAGAGGCTAGGAAACATGAACAAAAATAAGTGTCTAAGTAAAGTTCATATGGGAAAAGTGCGCTAGCTGCCGAATGTAGTGACCTTTACAGCGATGGAGGAAGCATCCTTTTTAGCACCAAGCTATCACCGCGCCCCGACCTCAGCAGCAACCCCATCAGTCAGACTGGCTTTACTTACAACATACCTTTAAAGACATCGTCAAAGGTAGAGAAATTGGTTGTGTATGGGTTTTTAGTGGAATATACTGTACACATGCAAATAGACAAACGAGAGTAGGGTTTTCACAGCGAGTCCAACAAAATATATGTATGTCCTTCCAAGTACCAATTAAACAAGGAATACGTCAAGGCTACACCATATCTAGACCAGAATTTTACTATTTTTAGGTTTAAAATGGGAGTAAACATAGGGATGGGCAATATGGTAAAAATAAATATTTCTCAGTTTTAGTTGAGTTTAGTTGACTCCGAGTCTTCATGAAATGTTTTTATATTAGTATTTTACAGCTCAGTAATAATATGGTAACAATATGGTAATAAACAGGTAATAATATAGTAATTATGGTTAATTTCCCAGTAATTTATCCTCTTATCCTCACCCTAATCCACAATTTATGCTATATTGTATTACTATCTTTTTGCCATGCTAAATACATCGACACCAGGTGAGTAAATTTTCTATATCACAATACAAACTTTTATTGCAATATATATCACACACCCATAACTAAACATAACCTAAACAAGGACTGAATCTGACTGAATCTTAGACAGTGAAACCCAGCACTGTCTTAACCAGAATTGCTTTATTCAAACTTAAAATGCTCTAAACCAGCGCAAATCGACGCTCCTCTCCCTAAGACTTGAACTGCAAAAACTCTAGAGTACCACTAGAAAGAGCCCAAGTACCACCCATTCCTTAGTTTGAGAACCAAGGTGTTAAATGTTAAATGATCAAATCTCTGCCCTTTTTTCAATCAACATCTTGTTTATGTCTCAACCCACCCCAGAAAGGAGGCAACTCTTCCCCTGCACAGTAGATGAATCAAAAAAACCCAAACCCTTCATCCATGTGTGCCATCTCCTCTGCCTCATAACGTCTCACATCTCCAACAAGCGAGTGCATTTTGACTGATCTGAAGTGTACTATGTGCCCTTACTTACACATATACTCACAGTCAGATGTAAAGATGAAGCTATATTAAAAAAAAAAATAATAAGACATTCCTGACAGTAGAGGATTCTTTTGTATTCTGCTCCCTTTGGACTCAAAACATTCTGACATGAGACAGAATGCTTTAGGACAAGTCTGTGCAAGAAGGGAATGGAGTGACAAATTCTAATAGAGACACAAACAGAGAAGCTTTTCCCCATTGATGTTAGCCAAGCTATGCAATATGTGACTCCATGAAGTCTACATTGTGTTTTGACTTAACTTTGCCTTGCACTATTTTTGGCTAAAAATTCTAGGTTGATTCTGTTAACGATATTTGGTAAACATGTATTTTTAAGGTTTTATATAACAGGAAGTAATATATAATCATAGAAACTCCTTGTGGATATACATAATAGGCTTTTTGAATTGTCTCTTCAGCCTTCATCTTAGTCTTGGTCCAAACAGCACTGGTTATCTATAACAAAAAACTTTAACAACAACAAAAAATTGTTATAAAGTGGTTATATTAAAGTGGTTAAAACTGGCCTGTGTAGTTGCATTGTGTAAATAATGTCTAGAAATAGTAAATCATGCCTTTGTTGCTAAGATTCATGGAAAAGTAATGTTCTTTCACATTCAACAAGACTTAACAACATGATGTAACTAATGACACTAGTAGCAGTTGGAAACGGCGATAAACATTGTACAGCAAAACACTGACTGTAACAGACTGACATTACAGTCAATTAGTAATGTAGAAGATAGCATGTATCATTAACAATCAGTTCATTCATTTGATATAAAGTGTGAAAGTATCCTTTGAACATGTATTAAGTAGTGCTGTCTGTCAATCGATAATTTTCCAAATCAGAATAATCACATTTTGGGCTGTGATTAATCACAATAAATTTTTAGAATACCTCTAGCCATGCCTCTGCTCCAGCCCCACTCAGAGTCACAGTCATAGAGCTGCTTCAGCCTCACTACATAGGGCTGTTTGAACAGTTCACATTGAATTTACCACAGAAACTTAAGACTAGACTAGACTTCTAGATGTCTGTTTTTTGTGTGAAACTACAGCAAATATATTATGAGAAAAACACGGGTTAAGGCGACGGGAGTGGGGTGCCTGTCTGTATTTTTTCAATGGACGTATAGGCCTACTGAATGAGCTATTTCTGGTCATATCTCTGCAATTTTTCATAAAATAAAAACAGTTTTGTGGACTGAGATTGACCACAATTTACATTTTGTAATTTGTGTGAGTCTCCATGCTTATGTCTGATTAATCGCCTGCGTTAACACGTTAACGTTGATATCCCTAGTTTTAGGATTTGCAGTTTTATGTCAATGAAACATCAAACCCACATAATATAACTATCTAAGACTACAATTAATATTTTTTTACACCCGAACCACTTGCAACTCACATTTGTGGTAATTTACCAATTTTACCCATTTTTAGCCACAGCTGCTCTAGGGAAGATGTGGCAGTCATACCTACATATTGCAGCCTCCCAGACACCGGGCTCACCAAACACATTCCTACAACGTATATGAGACAAAATAGGCTCCAGGACACAATGGCAGTATGATTTCACACACATGCAATAAGAGAATATAAAATAAGTTAAGTAATATCAAATAAACTAGTGTAACAGTACAGATGCAATATTGCCCAGATGATGATGAGAGTCTTATTGTGCAAATAATATTCAGTATATTGCACTGGCACAGATGAATTACACTTGATATTGCACAGGGAATGAGTATGAACCCATAACTTTCCTTTTCTACCACCTAAGCCTCTGTAGCCTCTTCTTCTAAGTGTTTAGAAAAAGGCAATAATGATAGTTTTTTCCCATTTATGAATACATAAAGTTTTTTCTTTATTTACACATGGATAGAAAAAGAACTAGACTTGTAACATTCACATTCACAGTCTCTCTCTAAAAGTAAATAATACAATGCAAGAAAAAAGTATACATTTATGTATCTTTAATTTATGACCTGAAGACAACTATAGCATAATAAAACCAATTTATCAAAAACAGAGCTCTGTCGCCCCCTAGAAACTGAAATGATGTCTAGAAAAGAATTTTCTGATAGACTTAGATCAGTGGTTCCTAAAGTGGGGTCCACAAAGGTCCTGCAGGGGACCCCCTACATTAAGTTTTTAAAAAGAAATTTAGTTTGAAATTAATATCTAGACAATTATATCATATATAATCAAATAACACTTTAAGCTATTTAATATTACTAAAGTGTGTTGTTATATTTGGTACTCTCCAAATGTTAACAAACACACCCTATCTTTGACCCTATTAGAATAGCCACGCCCCAAAGTTGCAAACAAGTCAATGGGGAGTAAAAAAAAAATGTTTTAAAAGCCCAATCAAATTTGGTACACACGTCCATCATGTAGCATTGATCAAAAAAGTAAATTAGGAGCATGCCCTATCTCCAACAGGAAGTCAAGCTCTTAACAAGACGGCCATTTTGTTATACATAAAAAGTCCTGTCACTTTTACTGTTATGTTTGGATCGACCCAATATATCATTTGTGCACACTGAGAAGCTGGACACAAATGGCTTTAAATCAGGAATCTTAAAAATTGGCTCTCTAGTGCCCCCTACAACATTACAATGGGACTGTGAAATTTGTTTTTTTGTAAAAAAAATAAAAAATAAAAAATACAAATAAATAAATAAATACATTTGGCCATACATTTCCATACATAGCAAAATGGTCCAGTGGAGTGGCCTCCCCAGATCTCTCTCCTCTTGAGTTCTATCTTTGGGGGCACTTGAAGCCCATGGTGTATCAGGTGAAGATACAAGACATAAATCATTTCTAGGAACATATCATTAACGCCATTACAAGCATAACTCCAACTGTGATGTATGTAAAGCAGATTATATATAGCTGCCCAACATAAAATGTATATTATTTTTCCTGTGCATGTAAACTTATGGCCCACCCTTTATATCACGTAAAAGTGGTCGAAAGGGCCCTTTATCACTGCTTGTGATTATTACGTTTTGCTATTATTATGATTAGACTTTTTTTCATGAAATATAATAAAGCCTTTAATGCTTTATGCTTGGGTTTGATGTTTCTTTAACTTTGAAAATATATATTTTTTCCTAACAATAAAACCCCATTTAACACATTTACTAAATGAATACAGAAAGCTTAGATTGGAATAAAAATGTGATATTAACAAATATGGATTTAAAACACCGAATCTGTTTTAGTTAAGCCCCAGACAGAGCGGCCTCATATCGATCAGCCCTCCAGCCTGAATTAATACAGTGTTGGCTCCCGGTGGACAGTCCAAAATAACATCTTATAGTAGAAAAATCAATAAAGCTATTTGGTGAGGGCTGTGACATGTTAGTGAATGAGACGATTTCATGATTTGACCACCCTCCCGTCTGTGTGTGCACATGCATGGGCCCAACAGTCTTGTGGCGGCGATGTCATAATTTATACCAATACACACATAGACGATTGGACATTGGTAATGATCACAGAGCCATCACACAAGTAGGCCCCGAAAATTAATGTCTAGTCTGGTCTCACAGCTGAACTTGTCCTTCAAAGGTATGAAAGACAACTCCAGGCAGGTAGAAATTCTAGGTTTTGTCTTTTAACCAGAGATGAAATTGGTAAATAAATATAGTGCTCCAATTAGCAGGACCATAACTGATTTTATTTATTTGTTTCTATTCTTCTGCTTATTATATTGAAATGCCGATATTATGGAATCACGTTGGTCTGTGTCCGCACTATAATACGTGTGAACGCGATAACTCAAAAACAAAGCCGGATCAGTTTCAACTTTTGCACATGGATACATATCATTAAGATGCCAAACTGGATTGATGTTGGTACTTCTACGATGAATAGAATTAATTAATTAGGCCTACGCTATCGTCCACGACAGCAAAGTGTATATCGACAGACTGCCCCAATACGTCTGCCACAACTGCTAAGTCACCAACAGGCACCTTAATCAGACATTATGTGATTTCTAAGGGTTTATATTGTTAATTAAGAGGCCCCACCCCCAAACCATGACAAACTTGGGAAAGGTCTATTTGACTTTTTTTATTTGTCTGGATGTTTGTGAAGAATGTTTTTGACAAATTT